>JAPEBW010002268.1:0-13496 GCA_027405785.1 Ophiocordyceps robertsii
GTGCCGGGCGGTAAAGCCGGGAGCATGAGATGAGTATGTGCTAATGCATGTACCGATGCATGACTAACCTGAAGAGAGAGAATCCTCTCCCCCAGGCTTCGCCTTGTCTGTCCTCCCCTTTGACCGTCGGCACTTGGGCCAAAGAGACAAACCTTACTGCATCCGTGCCCGCGCACAACAGGCTCATACCGCTCTGCTGGTGGGTGGCACGAGGCCGGTCGCGTCGCGGCACGGAGTGCTCGACTGCTAGCCTGTTGCTTGCGACCGCTCCCCGTCGAGTCGAGGAATCCATGCGAGCACCTCTCGAGGCTTCTAGGTTTTCCATGCCGGCATCCCATTTGCCGTCCCTCGTCGTCATCGATGGCCCGCCGCTGTTTGATGAACCTCCCAAACATGATGCCCCTGCACTGCCGCAGTCACCTCGGCGTCCCGCTCCTCGGCCACCCACACACCCCTTGGCAGTCCTCGTGGCTCGACGCCTGTCCCTCCGACGCCGTCCCGAAAGTGGCGACTCACATGCCAAATAAATGAAACGCCGCGCAAGCATCTCACGCATGTGCCTCTGCCATTCTTTCTCCGAGGCTTGAAACATGCCACCAACCCTCGGTACTTGTTTACTAAGATAATGCGTGCAACCTGGCTGATGACCGCCAATGCGCCTCTTCAGCCAGCGTCTTTATCCATGACCCACCCGCCTTGGCAACGGGCCAGCGCGCTTCTGCAAACATGTTCGTCTTGGCCTTCTTCGACCGACTCCTTTTCTCCCGTACTTGACACAGTTATAATACAATGTCTCCGACACCAGGGAGGAAAGGGTGGGGGTATATGGAACCTGGGATCAACCAAATAAACCACTATGCCGCTGCGCCAACCACTCCCTGGCACCTGCAGCACAGCCCTTCCTCCTCTTTTGCTGCATAGCGCCAACATCTCGAGCACTTTTGCTGCTTGGGAGGAAGCACATGCACCGTTCCTTGGGCTGCACCTCGCCACTCAAAATGCTTCGTGTAGCACCAGCTGGGACTTTCGGGAATGGGCTCGTTGAGCTCCACATGAGAGACCACGTACATGGCATCGAGCTCATCCAGGTAGTATCCGAGCAGGGCCGCAAGCTCGCCATCCTCGGTAGTCACAGTGACAGAGCACTGCAGCGAGCTCCCGAGAACCTTGGCCTCCCTTGCTTCCTCTAGCCCCGCCTTGACGGCTTCATGCACCGCGGTCAAACCCGGAAGGTCGTCGCGGAGTTTGCTCTGCGCCACCGTCAAGCGGCTGGGATCCATCACCGGAGCGTCGCATAGCTGTCTTGCGGGGTTCTGTAGCGAGCTATTGATCCTGTCAGCACGACGAACACTCGAGCCGCACCGGCCAGCCTACCTATCCTCAGCCATCCACGGCGGGCGATGTGACCATGCCTCCTCGACCAGCACCGGGGTGATGGGCGCCAGCATCCGCAGGAACCCGACAAAGATGGGCTCGAGGACTCCGCCGCCGTCGTCGCAATAAAGCCGATCCTTTAGAGCCTCCAGGTAAAAGGCAGACAGGTCCGTCGCGACCCACTTGTTGATCAGGCTCACAGCCCGGTGAAACTCGTAGCAGTTGACGGCCTCCCGGACCTGCTTCATGGTGTCACACAATTGCAGGATGGCGATCTGATCGAGCTTGGTCAGGGCCGCCTCGCGGCTCGACTGATGGAGCGAGCCGACAACCATCTTTAGGATCGTCCGATACTTGATGAGCGCGTTGTGGATCGGCTGGAGAATAGAGGGTCCGATCAAGATGTCGGTTGTGAAGTCGCTGCTCGCCGCCCACAAGCGCAAGGCGTCCGGTCCCAGCGCCTCCAACTGCGCCCCTTTGCCCCCTTTGCCCTTTTTCTTTGTCAAAGGTAACAAGCGGCCGTCCATGACCTCGTCGATGCCTACCGTGTTGCCCAATGACTTGGACATCTTTTTGCCCTGAGCGTCGAGCGTGAAGCCGTGCGTGATGAGCGTCTTGAAAGGCGCAGCGACCTCGTCATCAGCTTTGCCATCAGCCTTTTGGTCGGCCACATAGGTCAGGAGGCTAGACTGGAACCAGCCCCGGTGCTGGTCCGATCCCTCGAGATACACGTCGACCTGGCGGTTGACTTCCGTCCAGCTACTCCCGCTGTCGAACCAGACATCCATGGTATCTCTGCCTCGACGATACGATCCCTTGAGCCAGGGAGGTATCCACGCCGCATCGTCTGCATCGTCGGAGAACCATGCGTCGGACGTGCGCTCTCGCATGACTGAGATGATGTGCTCAATGGATTCATCCGTCATCACGGCATTCCCCTCTGCGTCGTACAAGGCGGGAATCGGGACGCCCCATGGCCGCTGACGAGATATGCACCACTCGCTTCTGCCCTTGATAAAGCTCTCCAGGCGGACTCTGCCCGATTGCGGAACAAAGTGGACACGGCCCACCGCCTGGAGAGCAGCCTCCTTGATGCTCCCCACGTCGGCGAACCACTGCGCCGTGGCCCTGACCACCACCGGCTGTTTGGTACGCCAGTCGTAGGGGTACTTGTGGCGGAGATTGTGCGTTCCCAGAACATCATCTCCAACCAGGTCTAGAACTGCCTGGCTGCCTCCCTGTAAGATGGACGGAGCAGATGTTAGGAGCTCGGGCTGGTCAGGATACGCCTCTTTGGTGAAGCATCCCTCGTCGTCGACGGGGGCAAAGGCTTCGATGCCCAGGGCGGAACAAGCTTCGTAATCCTCTTGGCCGTGGCCCGGAGCCATGTGCACCAGGCCAGTTCCCGAGTCGGCCGATACAAAATCTGCATGTACGACGGGCTGCGCGTGGGCGTCTCTGCCGCGCAACTTGTTTCGATATTGGAGTCCGGTGAGGTCTGTCCCGGGGATGCTTTCGACTGCAACCTCGAACGGGGGAAGATGGTCTCTCAGGGCTTCAACTCGACTTGACGCAACAATCAGACCATAGTCGTCCACGCGTAAGATGGAGTACAGCATGTTGTGATGAATCGCAATGGCCTTGTTCGCGGGAAGGGTCCAGGGAGTGGTGGTCCATATCGCGGCGTATAGGCGTCCGGTGAAGCCGGCCAGCCCGGGCACAGAGCCGCGGTCGGAGACTATGGGGAACCTGACGTACGCAGCGTGGGAGAGGTGGTCATCGCGGTACTCGAGCTCGGCCTCGGCCAGAGCGGTTCGCGACGACGCCGACCAGTAGACTGGCTTATGCTTGCGGTAGATGAGTCCATGGCGAACCATCTTCTGAAACACACGCAGCTGCCTGATCTCGAACTCGCGGTCCATGGTTGTCCATTTGTGCTCCCACTCGCCCATGATGCCAAAGGACTGGAAGGCCTTCATCTGGTCCGTAATCGTCCTGCTCGCCAGCTTCCTCGCCGATTCGCGGATCTTGACCGGGCTCAGTCCTTTCGCAGGGACTGCCCCCACAGCCTTCATCTCAATGGGGAGGCCATGACAGTCCCAGCTAGGCCTGTAAGCCACGCGCCTCCCGTTCTGGATCTGAAGACGAAGTATCATGTCCTTGAGGATCTTGTTGATTGCATGCCCAATGTGCAACGGCCCATTGGCGTACGGGGGGCCATCGTGGAGCACAAACGCATCATCCCGAGGCCGATGAGCCGTCTGCCACTGGTATAGATCGTCGGTGCACTGGCGCAAGTATTGTTGCTGGAGCTTCGGGTTCGGACGGGCTCTGGACTCGCGTCAGCCGTGTGCTTGTCCCAACGGCGCACCGACGCGCATACGGAAAGCTTGAACGAGGCAGTCTCAGCGTGGCCTTCCAAGACTTGGTCATCTTTGAGTTTGAAACATGCCGAATGGGCGGCTGGTCGAATTGAAGCCTGGGAAAGCGGCTCGAGGCGGGCTGTCGTCGGTGCAGTTTTTTTCCCCAGCAGCGGCGAAGCGTAAGCTGAAGCTGGGGATATTCTAGCGCGTCGAAGTACAGTATGTACTTGGTGGTGGGGCTTACATTCGTCATACGCAAAGTACCTCTGACGTCCTTGGCGAGCCGCAACTGGGCGCCGTTTTGGCCAGATCATTGCGCCAACTCGACGGCGCAGAATGCCCTCGTCCAGCGACTGCGAGAGATGGCGCCGGTACGCCGCTACCTGAGAATTACAAAGTACTCGGTCCTCGAGTGTCGCATCTACCTCGACAACCCAGCGCTGGCACAGTCATGGCTGCTGAATCCGCGCAACCCCGTCCTCCCTCGCGTCATGGAGAGCATCCGGCCACTGGTGCTGCCCAAGCTACGAGAGGAAAAGGAAAGGGGCAAGAAGAAGAGCTCCAAGAAAAGGGGCATCAAGGACGTCATTGCTCAGGGTTCGCTGTTCCCGACAGCCATGGCCGGGTTGCGCTGACGCCGGCGGCCAGATGATTTCGAGATTTCCATGTTCTTGACCGAGACCAGCACCCGGCACTCGCTGCTCACCAAGCACAAGCACTTTCGCGAAAAGGCGCCGCCCATGATGCAGTCCAACTCGACCAGACTGATTGGCGAAACCGATGTCATGCCCGTCGACGTCGACGCCGAGACGGCGGCGCCGCTTCTTGACGAGCAAGACAGCGACGACGAGGGCACTCGTCTTGCCCAAGTTCCTCTGGCTGAGCCGAGGGCGCGGCGGAAGCGCCAGAGAAACGTGGAGACGAGCGGCGAGGACGGAGACTCCGCCGACGAAGACGGCGCAGCCTCGGCAATCGAGATAGACTCGGACGCCGAAGAGCCAGCGCCCAAGCGGCCACGGCCAGACGGCCAAGATGACGACGACGACAAGAAGAAGATGGCCATGGATGTATCGTACGAGGGCTTCGCAATCTACGGTCGCGTCCTCTGTCTCGTGGTCAAGAAACGAGATGGCAAGGCACAGCCCGCACGAAGCGACGCAAGGGGGTCCAGGGCGGCCGGGCAGGGGCAAGCCAGGATGGAGAACTGGATCTCATCCACGCAGATACCCACAGGCGAGGAGGTGCCGTGAGAGTGATAAGCTTAGGCGTGAATGCGGAACGTTGCCCGTGTGGAATAACGAGCATGGTTCGCAGCCTGCCACGCCGTTGCAGTCTTGGCTGGCGGACAGCTCTACCGTGTACATAGATACGTGTGTCGGGTATAGACTCATGTCGTGCATTCGGCATGGCCGGAGATTCAAAACCTGTTAGTGTTCCCTGTGCGTGGCGTGACGTACGGTTTCCTGCGGCCGGCGTCAAGGGGACATGGCTACGACGTTGCAGCCTTGACGTATGTATGCACAAGGTTTGCGGAAGCGAATGACGGGAACAGCCAAGGGAGCGCTGGAGTGAGTCGGCCAGTGGAAAACCAAGCATGACCGTATCCGTCGGTTGCTCGGAGAGACGAGGCAGGGATATCGCCCGTGTTCCACAGAGCGTCGACAGACACGATGCGCAGGCGACGGAGACGTGGGAAGTAAACGCCGAGGTGACTCTTTGCCCGCGCTCCTTGCAGTGCTCTGTTGAAACGTGTGAGAGGCTTCGAGACAGGCCATGATTGGTGATGATTCGACGCATTTCTCGCATGACGTGGTGACGGCGTCTTACATGCAGTTTTCGTACACTGGTGGCTCGACTAGAGGCCGGTCAGCAGACCAGCGAACCCCAGGTTTGACGGCTCGGGACGGCTGACCAGGTCGCAATTAATCATGTTTGAGGAGACGAGACAAGACAAGACGGCGGAATGCTTTCTGGCGTGCGTGCCATTAAGACGCGAGACTGTTGAGCAAAAAAGGTGAGACATGTATATCGCCATTGCATACTCGCCGTGGCGCCCCCAGACGGGTCTGTCCGCAGGGTCGATCACGATATCAGAAAATAAAAACCAAGAAAATCCATTCCCCGCGTTTGAACCAACATCCCGTCACTTGCAAGAGTCGGGTTGCGAGGGGATGAGGCTGCCGCGAATGCCGAGACGGCTCACCTGCAGACCCCGGGAGGGGCTGACAGGCGATGCGAAACCGAACCTGGGCGTCCAAAAGGTGGCATCCGAGTGGCTTCATGCAGCATCATGGCATGTACGGACACAAGCATTGTGCAAGGTCGGGAGGAGAGGACGGACCGGCGACCCACGACACCTTCTCCTTTCTTGGGGGAGAGGCAGGGGAACGAACGCGTGCCACAGGTTCGCCGCGTTACTCTGCAGAGTCGTCGAATCCGGAGCCTCTCCCTCGGCGGGTGCCTTTGCATGCGTTATGCAGCCGCCTGCTGTGCTGCGCCATCTGAGCTTGTCCTGGCCAGCAGCAGCCATCCATCTTACCAGCTGGTTGGCCTTGTATCATGACGCGCCCCCCCTCTCTCCCTCGGAAGAAACGAGGCCGCCGCGCGCCGCCCTGATGCCAGCCCGCACCTCGCCTGTCACACACAAGCGCCATCCTTCGGAGACGGGGGCAGGGGTGGTGCTCGATTTCCTTGGACGGCGGCAGACGAGCTATGTCTGACGTGTCTCTCTCGGTTGGGCTGACGGGAAAAGGGGCGCGTCAGTTGACCATGGCCGATAAGGTTTTGGGCGAGCGCAGGAAGGATGCGGCCGGTGGTCGAATGGAGGAAAAGGGCTGGAATCATTCGGTGTCGACAAGCAGAGCTCGGAAATTCCGGGCCAGTTGGACAGTACGAATACGACCACGATGCGGCAGAATCGGTTAAATGGCGAGAGGGAGGGACGAGGTGACCAATGGCGAGCCGGCGAGGCGAAAAGTCCGCTTCATCAGTCGTCAGATTCCGTCTCTTTGTACACACTGTACAGAGTCGGATACAGTGTACATACTCTGTATGGTACCTACAAACATATCTGTGTCTTGTATCCATATGTCCACTCGCTGTAAGCAGGCACATGTGTCGACCGCGTGCGTCCCTTTGTCCTTTTCCGACGATCCGACCCATGCACAACGTCGGCGAGCCCGTGCATGTGTGTCTGCAGGCCGTCTTTTCGTCGAATCCTTTGTGGGACTTGCTGCTCCGCTCTGCGCTGCGCTGCGCTGTGCTGCGCTGTGCTGCGCTGTGCTGCGCTGTGCTGCGCTGCACGTGGCATGCGCCCCGACGGCGAATGGGAGTTTTTGCTGGCTTTGCAGCGTGCCTCCATCGTACATACATACATACGTACATTGGCCCATGGCACAAGATGAAAGATGAGAATGACATGGTGGCCGCGTAGGAAAGCGATCCTTTTCGGCCGAGAGCCAAGGCCCGTCTGCTCGCCCTGCTCGGGTTGCCCGAGTCGCTGACGAGTTGGCAGCGCCGCCAGTCAAGGGCTATTAATGGATGGACCCTCGTGTTCGAATAAATTTCATCACCAAAATAAAAGAAAATGGCTTCACATATTGTGTGTGTGCTCAGTCAGGTACAAAGGGAGCCGTCATTTCCCTGGACCCCTGCTCCTTGTCTCCACGTGGCATTATTGGTGGCTTGGCCCCAAGACGAAGACTGGGGGGGGGGTTGGACTCAAGGCATCCATTCATCGTGATCCGTCACTTGTCTCTTGTCGCTCGGCAGCGCGAGCAAATAGCCACTCGACACTTGGCCGTGTTCCCGGAAGCCGAGCTTCCATTATGCCTCGATCCGTACTGTTGTACATGCTGTATTCGTAACTTGCGTAGCGTTGCGTCGCATCCCCGCCCCCCACGGAACAATGTGTGGCGTGAGTCGCCTGTCTCGGTGTGACGAGGGCCTCGAATGCGTTGCAGCCCCGCGGGCGCCAACAGCATCGACCTGTGTTCCGCCGAGCAGACAATCGACGGCTCACACTCCCCGGCTGGCCTGTGCGGGAGGCCCGTCGATGATAGTTGGTAGTCGCGGCGATAGCTCCCCCCCGCCGTGGGTGAGCAACTCTGGCTCAGCTGAAGGCTGCGCGACTAGCCCTGCCGGCGATAGGAGGGAACTCCCGTCGCACCCGTGTGCCAAGCAGCAAACGGCTCAAGGGCTTTGGAGGAAATGAAAAGCGGACGCTGTATGTATGTGTGTACATACATATGTACGTGTGTGCTTTGCACGCGTCTTATTAAGCGCCCGAGATGATGCTGCGCCTGCGACGGGGCCGGCCAAGTCTCCGTGCGCCTGCCGCGAGGGAACAAGGCTTCTGGCCTTGGTCAGGTGACAAGGGCACAGGCCAGCGGACAAAGAGCACCAGGTGAGTACCCGGCTCGCGGGCGTGGAGCATGCATGTGCGTGCATGCACATCGACACATACATGGGCAATTTGGAGGCCAGAGCACGGGATTGCTCTGCCGTGCAACCCCAGACGACTGACAGACAGTCTGGCGAGCCGGGGAAAAAGAGGCGCCTGATCCAGGCAAAGGGGGAAGAGGCTTGCAAGGGCACATGGCATGTTGTATGAACATGTATCCGTACACATTCGTACATGGCTGCCGAGTGACATGACCCGAGGGGAAACGGCGTGATGACGATGCCGCTGCCGCTGCACCTCGTTCCGCATCAGTCGCAACTCGCCGCGGCCTATCCAGGGCACGGCGGCAACAAGGTTGTGGCTTCGCAAACGGGGCCAATGGCCTTTCTTCGTCACACGGCAGCCGGACATGGCCCTGCCCAGTCCGCGTCCCTTGCCCTTTGCCTTGCTCCCTCGGCGGGCGAGCGGGCCACCCATCCGTCCATCGATCCGTCCATCGATCCGTCCCTCCACCGGTCTTTGTCGGAGAGGGCGCGCTGAGGGCAGCGTGGTGGGATCCAACTCAAGATCCGAGACAAAGCTGTGGCCGTCCCAGCTGGCCGGAACCTGGGGGAGGGGAGGTCGACAGAGGCCCAGTTTGGCCTGGAACACCGCAGACTGGGCTGGACAGGGCAGCTTTATCTGTCCAGACATTCAATCGCCTGGAAGCAACGGGATAAAAAGAAAGGCGGCAAGATGGGTCTCGGGAAGAGGGGCCATGAGCCTCAAGGGCCGCGCCGAGTGACATCCATCGACTCGGTGAAGGGGTCTCGGCCCACGCCCCCTCGGCGCGCTGCCCTGTATTCCAAATAGCGGATCAGTATGTACATACATACGAGGCGGTCGAGGTGGTGGAAGCTCAGCTGTGTGCTGTGCAGGGCTCGACGGGGATGCAGGTACGAATACAGAATCAAGGGACTCGAGAGACGTGGCGCAGTGACGCCCAGCAAAGCAGCAGGCTGTTTCTGGAAAAAGGAAAACCGTTGAAGCCCGTGTCCTGTGCCAAGAGCTCATCCCGCGCTTCCTCATGTCCCGAGCAGGAAAAAGCAAGGGCAGACGCGCGCACGCACATTCGGAGACGAGGAGCTTATTATCGCCCGCCCCCACCTCCGCCGTCCCCATTAGTCGATGGACGAGCCATCCTGTGGCGCCGCCCTTTTCTTTCTTTCCAGGTCAGCGTTGCCGCTGTCACAAGCGTCTGGCCCTGCAGGTACCGCGTGTGTCAGTCATGTACTGCGCCGCCTGGGATGGCTAAGGCGGCACGAACTTGCTGATGCTCGGACGTGGCCGCGTCTGAGCGCCGCACAGGACGGACGACAGGGTACGAAAATACATACGAGGAATGATGGCACAATGCATAGAAGAAGAAAGGAAAGAATGGAAGACGGGACCGAGCCCAGAGATTGGCAGACAACGGTCTAGACCAGGGCGGGCGATGAGGTCAAGATGACTTCAGAGGCGGTTTCAGGCGGCATCGCGGACAAAGACGACAATCAGTCATGTCATGCCATGTCATGTCATGTGTGCTCGCGCCATCGTCACGACATGCTGATCCGTCAGCTCGAGGGCAATTCTGACAGTTGACTGGGTGGGCGCACAAGTCGGGGCCCGTGGCAGCACCCTCGCGCCATGCCGTGGCATTGGGTGGTGAAGGCCATCGTGGCGCCTCAAGAGCGTTGATGGAACACGCCGTCGCGATGCGCGTGGCTGCCAGAGTGCGTTGTTGTATGTACCTCAGGTACTCTACTCTGTACGTGCATGTGTCTGCTGCCAAAAACATGCTAAAAAAATGGAGACGGCAGGAAAGAGGCTGCGTGCCGTCCCTCGTTGTGCCTGGAGCTCCGTTGGGGATGATCCCGGCGCGTCGAGGACCCTTATGATTTCATGGCGCGCTGTTCCTGACCCGCTGCGCAGGGGTCCAGGGGCTCCACCCGTCATCTCCGGATTCTGCCAGAGCGAGAGAAGAAAAAACCGTCTCGGGGTGGTCCCCCTTTTCCGGCCCCGGCAAGGAAAGACAAAGCGAGGGAACGAACAAAAAGATGAAGGGCATCTGTGCTTGTTGGCCCCCGCCCTCCCCTGTCCCGAGTTGCACACTTTTTTTTTCTTTTACCTCGAGGTTGATTGCCGGCATATTTCGATTTGTATCTGTACAGTAGCAACTAACCCCCGGGTGCTAGGCACTAGTAGAATACCTAGATACTACCTAGTGCTTTGCAGGTCTCGCTGCACCCGGTACTACTGTAGCAAAGTGAGTCATGGGGCCTCGGACTGGACCATCCTGGCACCCTGCCCTGCCCCAGCCAGCAGTGACAGGGGCCTTGGATGGATCCTCCCTCGCTGGCGAACCGCTCAACAGCCCAGGCCTGCGGGAGGGACGGTAAGGCTGCATCAGCGTCATGAGCGGCCGCGTGACGCACTCGCGAGCCGAGGCCGTCCAACCTCGCCAGTCGTCGGCGTCGTAAGATTCGGGGCGGCGGGCGTTGGCTCCCGCATGCCGGGACAGGCATGTCGATGATGCTCCCCAGGACGACAGGCTGCCCTCCTTGTCTCCGAGCCTCGTCGTCGTCCTGCCCTCGTTTGAGCTGAGAGGCCTGCTGCGCACAACATTGACGGACACTTGCATGCGTGCATTGCTCAGTAAACCACCGCGGCACGGCAAGGCGGCATAGGTGGTCATCATTCCTCCGTTGATGAAGGCGGGAGGCGGCATACGGGACAGCACAGGTGAAACAAGCCAGACACCACCCCCCGGATGCGACCGCTTTCCGCTACGGGTATTCCGAGCAGATCATGGCGGCACACTTGCAGCATCCCCCAAGACAGGAGCAGACAGAGTTTACAGGGCAGAGACAGAGGCCGCTCTGCTACCTGGCCTTGACAACAACTCCCCGCGATCGGGATCTAGTCCATGGTTCACCGCAACCCTGCCGATCAGGAGGACGCGAAACGCGCCGCTTGTGCCACTTTCCTGTGCAGCCGAAGGCTGCCTTGGACTCTTGGCCCACCTCGGGCACGTACAATACATGATGTGTAGCCTGCGAGGGCACCGAGACTTTAGCGGTGCATGCTCTAATTCGGGCTCGGGAAGAGAGAGTGAGGGTGGGTGGGCGACACCCTCGGCCGTCGATTGGACGCGCTCTGTCGTGGGCCGACGCGTCGTTTCTTTTTGTCCCTCTGAAAATTTTCCTTGTATTTCTTTTCAAAGGCGAGGGAGAAATGCAAATTTTGAAATAAATAAATAAAAGATGGGAGGGATAAGCGCCCATCATCTTTGGTTTGCCTCTGGCTGGGCGCAATGCCCCGCGACTCGGCCTCGGACACGGGCAGCTGGCGGGCGGGCTGACAGGCAGGCCACACAGACAGCCGTCCGGGCTGCCAGGGATCTACAGCGGCGGCGAACAGGCCCCCCCCCCCCCCAGAGGGCGAACGGGCCACCTGACCAACTTTGATGATCGCCTCCGAGCCCATCCCTGCCGTGTCCCGCAACGGTTTAGTGTGAGATGCATTCCGAAGCGGCCGTCTGTGTAAATCATCGGCTCCCTCTCCTTGCAAATCGTCGTCTGCTGTTTCGGCTAGACAAGCGTCTGACGGCCAATTGCGTGAGGTTAATCTCGAGAGCAAGTGCCTCGTACGGTTTGATGCAGGCATGCACCCTTGTGCAGACAAAAGGAGAGGCGCATACAGCGGCATGTACAAATCTCAACTTGCCTCACAGCGGGCGGCCCAGTGGAAGGGCCACGGGTGCATGCAGCCCCCTACAGTAGGTAAGGTGGGTGTTCAGCAAGCTTGCTAGGAAATACTGGGTGCGATTAATGAGTCCCCACCCTCATCAAAAGTCTCTTCCATCTTGCTGCGAAAAGCGCCTCTGCCGTCTATTCTCGTCTTTTGAGTTGGTTCCTTTCTTTTCCTCGGTCTATCTGCCGCCTGCCTCTGCCCATTGCCGGCTCGGCTGAAGCTGCCGCCGCGGCGTGACTGGCCTCAAGTCTTATCTGTCCATCAAGGCGAAACGAGGAATTCGTGTCCACGCCATGCGAAGCAGCCGCAAAAGAAGGAGAAGGAGCGCGAGCGAGCCAACATGCGCCCCCAGAGCCTCTGTCGAAATTTCCCCACGTGGCCGGGTTTAGAATTACTATCCGTACTGCATAGGTAGATGAAAGGGGAGGGCGAGGCAATGGAATGGACGCTCGTGCACGCACCCGTTGCAGTATCGCCATGCCGTGTGTCGCGCGCACGCCCGAGGCTGAATGCCTCGCTGCTGGCGGCGAATGTGACGGCTGGCATGAGTGGGATGAGTGAGTGTCTGGAATCACGCGACACCAATCCGGCTCGCCACGTTCTACTGAAATTGCCGCCACGCGCAAAGGGAGCCGAGACGCGCAGGGATGGCCGTCTGTTTCCATGACCCGGACAGGCCGTGGGACGCGAGACGATGGCCGTCGACGGCGACGATGCACACAGCCATGGCCCAAGAAGAGACAAGAGTCCGTCGGTTCAATAACGCAGACGAAAACGCAAAAATGTGCATGCATGCACCCCGTATGCAGGTACAGTACATGAATAAGGCGTACAAAGAAAAGCAACCAACGTCGGACAAAAGAAAGGCAACGAAAAGGAAAAACGAGGCTTGAGCGGCTTGGCCGTCATCCCACGACGACCAAGAGAACTGCACGGCGAGCTCGACGACGTGGTACCCCGTCCAAGGGAGCGAGAGTCTGTTGACCCGGATCCTGTTGTACCGTCATGGCATTGCATTTTTTGACAGAGCACAGGCGCTCGCCAACGCCTTGTGTCGCCGCCGCCCTGTTTTGCGAGTTTCGCGACTGCCGTGTTCCGCCTTGTCATCATCATGGCCAGACGGATGCCCTCTCTTCCTTGTTGGTTGGCGCGCGGTGGTGCCATGATCAGAAACTGACGCTGACGGCCACAAACTGTACTTGGACTTGGGCACTGGTCCAGGTACCATCGTCCACTTGCATCGCCGGGCTCAGGTACTTGGGGCAGTGCCTACACCCACGGCAGGCGCCTAGCCCACCTGGAGGTCCAGGCTCTTGTCCCAGCAGGGGCAGCCAAAAAAAAAAAGCCATGTGTGTGGTGCCTGCCCATTTCAATAATGTGGTCAATGTCGAGGTCCCAGAGGAACGTACCTGCCTGCCTTACGGTACCTTGGCAAGTATGGTATGCACCCAGGTAGCCAGGGGAAGCCCCGCTTCCTCCCTTCCCCTGCTGGGCCTTGGCTGCTTTTTCGCCTGGGGAGGGGTGTGGGGGGGTGTTGGGGGAGAGGGAAGGGGGGGTGGGTGTGGGGGGTGTCACGACTGTCT
>JAPEBW010002269.1:0-13494 GCA_027405785.1 Ophiocordyceps robertsii
CGCCGCGGCGCGACTCCGAAACAGATAGCGCGGGATGGACCGCCTCGAGACGACGTGGCGTCTGCCCACGCTTGGCGCCGAGTTTGAGGGAGCCGACGGCGTGCCACTGAGCAGTCCTCGTTTGGCACCAGACCAAAGTGCATCGAGGTGGAAGACGGCATATTCTCAAGCGTGGCATCCAAAAGCCCGACCGTGTCTGCCTTGCTCTGCATCGCCTCGCCCCGTGTTCACAGCAGCACATTGCTTGCCCTCCCGCCCCACCGGAGGCTCCAGCCTTGATCTCAGACAGCATGCCTAACATCATGTCCTTTCCTTGGGGCCGATCATGTCGTTTCGGACTCGTTTACGGGGCTGGTCGAGTTTTGGGGACGGCAGCGACGGCTGGCTCATGGACGGGTGTGCTTTGGGATCTCCGCACAAGACGTGTCGTCTGATGTGGCCGTATATAAACCCCGTGCGCCGCCGGCTGTCAGGGTGCCAATCAAAGCCGCCATTTCACCGCCGACGCCATGGCTGGACCGTGGCTGTTTGTCCTGCTATCCCTTGCTGCATGCGTGCAGTCGCGCCCTCAGGATGCCAACGACGTCGCAGCCGGGTCAGCGGCCGTCGCCCCGGTGGCAGACCAAGCTCCCGCAAAGCCGGCCCAGGCGGCGCCCGGCAAAGCCTGGGGCATGGGGAGCTTGACCATCCCGATGCCCGTCAAGCGGTCTCGGATGGCGCCGCGTCTCGTTGCCGGGAAACGAGAGGCCGACTCGGACGCCCCCCTCGTCTTGGCCCTGGAGCACCGTCAGGCGCCGAGACTGGCGAAGCGGACCAACGGCCGGGTTCTGGACGAGGACTTGCAGCCTCGCTCCGACCTTGCATACTACACGACGCGTGGGTCCCCCTTGGCTGGGGAGCGAGACGAGACGGATACTGACAAGGCCCCTTCCAGTCGCGTTTGGCACCCCTCCGCAGGCAATCCGGGTCCTGGTAGACACCGGATCGTCGGAGCTTTGGATCAACGCAGACTGCTCGACGTCGGGCCCGATAGGGGAGCAGGCCTTTTGCCTCCGCGACGTGGGCAAGTACAACGCGAACAAGTCGAGGACGGCCTCAACGGACGGGGAGAAGAGCGGCATCAGGTACGGCAGCGGGGCCGTCAACTTCACCTACTTTACCGACGAGGTGGCCCTCCTCAACTCGCGGGCCATGAAGGGCGTCAAGTTCGGAGTGGCGACGTCGTCGACGGCCATGTCGTCGGGCATCCTGGGCATCGCGGCGGGCAAGGGCGTGACGACAAAGTACAAGAACTTCATCGACCAGCTGGCCGACCAGGGCCTGACGCGCAGCAAGTCGTACAGCGTGGCGCTGGGGCTCAAGGGCGAGGGCAAGGGCGCCATCATCTTTGGGGGCGTCGACTCGTCCAAGTTTGTGGGCAGGCTGAAGCCGCAGGCCATCATCCCGCCGGCCAGGTCGCCCGACCGCTTCCCGCGCTTCTGGGTGCAGCTCCAGTCCATCTCGCACAGCGCGCCAGGCCGCGATTCCGGGCAGCGCCTCGTCAACTCGACCATGCCCGTCATCCTCGACACGGGCTCGACGCTGGCCATCCTTCCGCCGAGCCTGGTCGGGGCCATGGCGGCGGCCCTCTCGGCCGGCCGGGTGGACCAGACGGGGCTGCGGCCGGTGCCGTGCCGGATGGCCAACGAGGCCGGGTCTTTTGACTTTGGCTTCAACGGCGTCACCATCCGGGTGCCGTACCGCGAGATGATCAGGCAGCAGCCGGGCGCAGGCGCCGCGCAGCCGCTGTGCTACCTGGGCGTCATGGAGGACGACAAGCTGGCGCTGCTCGGCGACACATTCCTGCGATCTGCCTACGGTGAGTTGAAAGCTCCATGGTATATGCCCGTGTGCTGACCCCGAGGCGAAGCCGTCTTCGACATTGACGGAAACAGCGTCCTCCTCGCCCAGTATGCCAACTGCGGCGACAGCGCCAGGACGACGGCGTCGTCGGAGCTGCCCAACATGCGGGGACGGTGCAGGCAAAAGGACTTGGGGCCCAGCATCCGCCTGACGTCCGCGGAGGGCGCCGAGGTGGATGCAGATGCAGCAGAGGCAGAGGCAAAGGCAAACAGCCTCGACAACAACAGTAATGATAATGGGCAAAGCGCGGCCTCTGGCAGGCCGGCGGCGTCGGGCACAAAGGGGCTGGCGGCGGCCGTGGCCGTGGCCATTGTTGTTGCCTGGGGCCTGTAGGAGGAGGAGGCTGATGTCGAGCGATATTGACTGTCGCGGCATACCTACCTTAATTCGGCAACTTACCTCATACACTTTTAGTCTACCCTGTATATCAACTCCCCTACTCTGTACAAAGCAGACGTACCTTTGTTCCTGCCCGATGAAACCCGTCTCCCCATGCATCATCCAGCTTGGCGACTGCCGCGTAACGCTCAATGACGTCGGTATCATCAGCGTCCCTGAAACAAGTGCCGGATATTCGGCTCTTGGGCCTGCTTGTCTATGCATGTCCCTGGGGCTGACGCCGTGTGACTCACGGCCGTCCACAGCAGCCTGCGGCGCTAGGAGTTGCCATTTCAGCTCATGCATACGTGTATAAAGCGGCACGCCATGGAGCGTCTCCCAGCCTTGAGCCGGCACTCGCCTCGCTCTCAGAGAGAGATCCGCTGCCGACATGAATCCCGCAAACACCAAGCCGTATCACCTCCCAGACGACGCTGTCTGGCTGAGTGCGTCTCTCTCGACTCACCCCGGCTTGTGACAGCAACGCCAACGCAGGGCCATGCTAACCCTGCCGTCGCACAGTCACCGGCTGCTCCAAGGGCATCGGCCGCGAGATTGCAAAGTTCATCGCAGAAAAGCCGGGCCAGCGCCTCATTGCCACTGCGCGCGATCCATCCACTCTCTCGTACCTCGCCGACAACGACCCGGGCGTCCTCAAGCTTGCCCTGGACGTCACCTCGCCCGCCTCCGTCAACGATGCCTTCGAGGCTGCGGCGGCCCACTTTGGAGAGGACCACCACGTTGACGTCGTCGTCAACAACGCCGGCTACTCACTCTCGGGAGACACCGAAGCTGCCACATACGAGGAAGCCCACGACGAGATGGAGACGCTGTTCTTCGGCACGGCCCGCGTGACGATGCGCGCCGTCGCCGCCATGCGCCAGGACAAGCTCCGCCGCGGTGGCTTGATCTTCAACATTTCCTCCTTGGCCGGCGTCTGTGCCTTTCCCGGCCACGCCTACTATCACGCGGGCAAGTTCGCCGTCGAGGGCTGGACCGAGTCTGTTGCACGGGAGATGCACCCGGACTGGAACAGTAAGCCGCCTCTTGCCCCTCGCTCGTTGCCGGATGCCACAGAACGCTGACCAACCCTTGCAGTCAACTTCTGCATTGTCGAGCCGAGCGGCGTCAAGACCGACTTTGAGAGCGGCGGGAAGAGGTACATGAAGCCCCACGCCGCCTATACGGCTGACGACATGCCGTCTCGCAAGCTGGAGGCCTTCGTTCGGCAGAGTCTCGAGTCGGGTGCCGGCATGCTCGAGCCAGCTGCCGTGGCCAAAGCCCTGTTCGAGGTTGCCAGCCGAAACCAACAGGTTCCCCTTCACCTGCCTCTGGGCGGTCCGGCGTTGATCCTTGTCAAGTCCAAGCTGGAGGGGCGACTAAAGGACTTGGAGTCTGTCAAGGAACTGAGCATCACCAATGGGTGAACTCGAGTATGACGAGTGATTGACGAGGGTAGTAGGACTGTTTCGGGTTAGTATACAGAGTAGTAGACTCAGCAACCCGGTTCAAATGTATCACAACCCCTCGGGAACTCTTCTATTCACCGAGAGGTGAAGGTCGCGATGGTGGGCGACGACGTGGCGTTTTGCGGCGTTGCGGCTTCATATACGGAGTACAGAGTACTCTGTATGGATACTCTGTACGGAAATTCCGATGGACCCACTCACCGCCAGCGGGGGAGCCGAGGGGAGCCGTTCTTGGCGTAGCCGGCAAGAGGGCGCTGCGCCACAAGCTGATGGACCTGTGCCACGGAGGGTTCCGGCAGCGCGGGACGTGGGGGACGGCTGTGCGTTCCCACACGTGGTGGTACCTCGCACCCCAGGTCAAGCCACATTGGGCATCAGCCACACCTAACCCCTGTAGGCTCGCGGCCCGTCAGCAGGGAATGAATGAAGCGCCTGACGGACTGATGGAGGAGGGCGAGCAACGAGTGTGGACCGTCTATTTCGGTCCTCGCGGGCGTGACAGGCTTCCAAGGTGCAGAGACACACCAGATGAGTGGGCGGCTTGACAAAGGGCCCACGTGCTGGTTGGTTTCGTGGCTGACCCGGCGAGTCAAGGCACCAACAAGCCACAAAAGTCCGATTCCCAAACCGGCACCTGGTTCCTGAGCCGTTCCTCCACCTGCCGCCGCCCTCTGGCCCGCCACCTCCTCCTCCCTTTTCCCTTCCTCTTCCACCACCACCACCACCGACCAAGTCACAGACTCCTCCCTGGGCCTTACTCTGGTAGGCACTCTCTTCCTTCTGAATCCCCTCAGCCTGTTCTCTTCTTCTTTGTCCCGCCTCGGCTCTTTGCCCGTCCTTTCCGCTTCAACCCCTCCTCAAAAGGGCTCCTTTCCCCCTTTGAACGTCTCCGGCCTTCCGTTGTCCGACTTTGTTGATATTCTCGGGAAACTTTTCGGCCTCGCTCCGCTTGCGAACCACGACCGTTTCTCACCCAATTTCAGCGCCACGTCTGGCTTGAAATTGACCTCGTCTTCGCCCCCGCCCCCCCCCCCCCGGTGGTCGCCTGGCCCGACTCGAGAAAGCGTCTCCTATCTCTCGAGACCCGCTGGCACCTGTCCACTCTCACTCGCCATTCCAGCCACCCAAAATCTCGCCGGCACACTCGGCCCATCACGTCTCCATGGCGCAGAAACGGCTGATGCAGGAGCTAATACCCCTTCACAAGGAGAAATGGGTCCACATCGAAGTATGTGAAGCCATCGTCGCATTGCCTCGCCGACGCATGTCCTCGCTCCTAACCCGCTCTTTTCTTCCGCAGACAGACGAAACCAACTTGCTGCGCTGGAAGCTGGGACTTTGGGTTGTCAACCCTGACAGCGTTTGGCACGGCGCCTTTCTAAGGGTCAGTTACCGTTGCTTGTCGCTCGCGGCCGTGCTGACCAGGCTCACTTCGTCAGGCCGAAATGAAGTTTCCAAACGACTACCCTTACCAGCCGCCCTCTTTCCGCTTTCTTACGAGGAACATCTGCCACCCCAACGTCTACACGGATGGAAACCTTTGCATCTCGATTCTTCATAGACCCGGAGACGACGAGCAGTCCGGCGAGCTTGCCAGCGAGCGCTGGAACGTCCTTCACGGCGTCGAGTCGGTCTTGCGATCGGTCCTCCTCTTGATGGACGACCCCGAGATCAACTCGCCCGCCAACGTCGACGCAAGCGTTCTATATCGTGATGATCGCGAAGAATACGATGCTCTGGCCCAGGCGATCGTGGAACAGTCCCAAAAGGATGTGCCCGACGGCGTCACCATGCCCACCTCGTCGCAGCTGACTCCGACACCCCAGAAGCAGGTGGACGACGACCCCGACTTCTGGAACATGACAGACGACGAGGAGCAAAATTTTGGCAGCAGCGAAAGTGATCAGGACATGGGCGATTTCGAAGACGAGGACGAGGACGACCTGGAGTGAACAGGGCGGTAGAGGGCACGACGGGGATTGTGACAGCGTCGTTTCCGCCTCGCTCACCCATCAGCGCTTTGTGGGCTGGCGGGCCCCCGTGGCCCAATGCATCTGTGCGTTACTGCATAGCGTGATTTTTTTTTGGCTGTTCCGGCGACGTGGTTTTGCCCGCGGCTGCCGAGGCGCAAGAGACGAGAGACTTCTGGCGTTCCAGTTGTGCTGTTCCCCCCCTCTTTCAAGTCTGTTGACAATGGAGCTGCAGAACAGAGGCCTGGCCTCGGAATTGACGATTTATTCTGGCTCTATTCCAGGTTAGCCTGACAGAGGGGTGAGGGATGGCGGGGGATAATCTACACGAGTCCGCCAAGTTGCATACTCGGACGGCTGATTTCGTCAGATAGTGTTTGTGTGCGTTCCCAGTCCCTCCTTCCTCGAGCCCCGAGTCCAGGTCCCGGTTGCGGGACTGAGAGGATGGCAATGGACCAATTTTCATCATACGTCATGTGCCAAGTCTCAGCAGTGGTCTTGTCTTTGAGGGTCATGTGCCGTGTCGAGACGGGAGGACGCGCTGCGTGAAGTGATGCCAGGGTAAGATGGTTGTTATAGGCATGGGATACCCAGAACATACCTACCCAGGTAGGTATCGGGTAAGTACTGTAAGTAAGCCAGGGTTGAAGACTACCTAGGTACCTGCCTTGCAGAGGTGGTACCCAGGTTTCTATTACTTGTGCAAGAAGCTCTGTCGCGGCTTCCCGTCGATTTACAGTCGTCGAGGCCCTACGTCACCAGGCACGGCACCTGTACGTATGTACTGTACAGATACTCTGTACAGAGGAGCACTTCAAAAGCCGTGCGTGACCCGACAGTTTCCCTGTAAGCCCTCTAATAAGCCACTGTACAATACCGAGTCACGACTTTTGAAATGCCCCTCTGTTCAGAGTACTGTATGTATGTACGAATACCTATCTGTACCGTGGGCTTCGTTATCTTATCAGTGGGAGCGAGCGACCCGCTTACGCCAACTGGCCAAGAACCGGTACTTGAGCAGGTACAACCCATCCATCAATCATTGCACCTCGTCTCATCCGACCAACCCCCGTTCCTCTCGCTCCTGAACCTCTCTGTTTGCACCCTTGCAATTCCCGTGCGCGGCCAGCATTTGCGCACCTTCTTGGAGCCGCGGTCTTGAGATTTATCCTTGATCCCTTTCTTGGAACTGATTTGCTACCAAGTAATCTTACCTCGGGCCACCGTTTTCCGTCCCCGCGATCCCGGCGAGCGCATTCATCCGTCGCCTCTCCACTCCGACTCGCAAGCACCGCCGTCGAGCTCCAGAGTCCAGACCTCCGCGACGACATAATCCGCAGCGACGGCCGCAACGCCGATGCATGCTCGGCAACGGAGCTGAGCCGCAGTCAAAATGGCGTCCAGGGAGCCCTCGGAGCAAGAGATTTCACAGGTCATCGACTTTGCGAGTCTCGACTCCCACGACGATCGCTCCATGGTTATCCAGGCGCTCAAGGTGCTTTTGCCCGCCTGCCTTGAGGAGCCTGACTGACGCCGCCGCCGCATAGGACAATGCCGGTAACGTCGAGTCTGTCGTCATGCAGTACTTTGATAACCCCGCGAGCGTACGTGTGCCCCGATCCAAGCTGGCTGTGCTGTGGCACCCGGCAGGCTAACCGCGAGGCAGTTCCGGCAAAAGTTTACGCGGGCCTGGAACGACAGCATGTTCTCCGCCGACCGGGACGGCTCCGATAACCACACTGGGATATGTGAGCTCTACATGCCTGGAAGCCTCCTGAACCAGAACATGCAGCTGACTGGTCCAGCGTTCCATATCGAGTCGATGGGACCAAACGACGTCATTCAGGGTGTCACGCCCCCCCCAGAAGGTTGCGGGCCAGGCGCCCCCTCAAGACCTCCCTCAAGATCCAACAACCGGTCCCCCTTGGGCAGAATGGTGGATTGGAACGCCGGGGGAGACGTATCTGGTAATGCCTTGCGCCCCGCCTCGGCGGCAACGCGGAGCTAATGGTGCGTGCTACAGGAGGCTCAAATACCCAGACTCGAGAAGATGAAGACATGCAACGTGCCTTGCGAGAATCGGCTCAGGAGGCAGGCATCACTCTGCCGCGGCAGGAATCCGGCGTGTTGGATACATCGACTTCGGTGCCCTCCTTTGGTCCCGCGAATCGCAGCGACTACGATCAAGATTGCTGGGCTATGATACCATCCGAGACCAAAGTCGCAACTGCCCCCGCACCGGAGATGAGGAAGAGGGCCCCTGGAGCGCCGGCCTTTCTGGTGTCTGGGCTCAGCTCGGCGGGAGAGCATTGCCTCGGGGGGCTCCTGACCATTCTTCACGAGATCCCCCTTTCTCGAAACATCTTGCTCGGGTCCGGTTATCCTGCAGATTCATATGGCTTCAACAGCGATTGGTGGAAGGGCCAGGAGATCCTGCCACCGCACATACTAAGCCAACTGCAGTTGGGCGCAATAGCTTGGGGCGCGCGACACGGAGCGGCGCCGCATAGCGACGAGGAAATCCATAGGCTCATGGCATTCCTTGACTCGACCGAGCGCAGCTACGGCGCTGTAAGCGTGCTGACCGATCTGATACCGTTTTCCACCGTGGCCCCGGAAAAGCGTCTCTTTGAGCATCTTGTCCAGGAGCAGGGCGAACTCATGATGCCCCTGACCCAAGTGGCCACCCTGGCCCACGTCTTGGGCGACGACGAGGGCGAGGAGGAGGCTCGGTTCGCCCTTTTGGACGTAGAAAGCGTCCGAACCGACTACGCCAACATCAAGACGCTGTACGAGTCTCTGGATCACATCATGTGGAGCGAGGCACTGTCGTGGAACGAGCTGCATGAGGGCTCTAAGATGGCCATGTTCAAGCACATGGGCGATGTCATGGTGATTAAAATCTCGGGAGATGGTCCGCAAGATTCAATCGAAATACCCGAGGAGCTGTTCCCAGAAAAGTACCTTGTCAGCCGGAAAGACGAGGCGCGGCGAATACAAAAAGGATGGTGCGAAACGAAGAAGGCCATCCAAAGCATCGCGCAACGCGAGCAGGAGCTCTACGAGTGGCGCAACGACTGGAACCATCAATCATCTGATAAGCGAGGAATGATTATCAAGGCCATCGACCAGTGGAAGGCTTACCGCGAGTACTTGGAGAGCCGAGGCCGGTTCCGGGGAATGGAGGATTCGGGATTCGACACGGACAAATACCCCGACTATCGAGCAGCGCCCTGTCAAATGGACGACGAAGAAAAGCAGCACCATCAAGCCGTGGAGGACGTTCTACAACTGGCAGAACGAGCACTGGCCGACATTGAAGAGAGGTTGAAAGGTGGGCAATCATGACTTTGGCCTCTGGCAATGCCCCCGAGCCTTGACGTACTGACTCGCTGCAGCGCTCAACCAAGACCTGGAGCAAATCAGGACCAGACAGCGCTTCCTCGGCAGACTTCTCACGGTCCCCGACAAGCCCGGCCGGCCGCAGCCCATGACGTGCAAGAAGTTTCTTCTTTGCGGCGTCGCGACCCCCACCGACATTGTCTACCTGCGACAGCGCTCAGAACCCGAGCTGATGGAAATGGAGAGTGAGGCAAAGCCGCACGACCAATGGTGGAGGCTCGCATACGCACCCAAGGATGAGCAGCCGGTGAAGGTTGAGGTGCGTGGGCAGGCACAAGTCGACCAACGGTCGCGGAGCTAACGGCAAGCAGAAAATCGAAATGGAGCGGGTTCTCCGCGAGGTCTGGCAGGAGACCAAGAACCCCCTACTCGTCTATGCCACCAACGACGCGCTGAACACACCGCGAGCACCGCTATCGGCGCCGTTGGAACGTTTTATACGGGCTGACAATAAGGCTTTCCGCCAGGAGCTGAGTAAGACGAGCAGCGAGGCGGCAGATGAGTGGCGCGTGAGGATGGTCGAGGCGAAGTCTCCGTCCAAACGAAAGCATCGTGCCGACAGTGCCGACTCAATGGACAGTAACCGCGCGTCCATCGGCAGCGACGATCGTAACGGCTTCGACGACACGTTTGACGGCGCGGAGCATGTTGCAGCGGTGGAAATGACGGACCTGTCGGATCAAAGGGGCGTGAAGGCGGCCGAGGGCGAGGGGATGAGAGCGGCATCGGCGGAGAGCGACGAGCCGGGACCGCCGCTACCCGAAAGGAGACCGGTGCCGGCGGAGAGCGACGAGCCGGGACCACCGCTGCCCGAAAGGAGACCGGTGCCGGCGGAAACGACATCAGGGGATGTCGCACGCAATACCGCTGCAGAGAGCGCAGGGCAACGGCCTCAAGCCGCGGCCGACAATAGAGATGAGGCGTTGGCTCGAGGGCCGGAGATGCAAGAGCGAGCTCGGCCGCCATCGTTCATGGCAGTGCCTCAAGGCAAGGCGTCTCACGAGGCTCAGGCGAGCGGCATAGATATGGAGCTTCCGGATTGCCAGGAATAGAGGTGTCAAGGGGTAGTTGAGGTTGATTAATTGCCCTACATTGGGTAAAGACGGATTACGCGGGCCGAACTTTGACAGACAGCAAAAGGGGGACGAGCATCACTTGGGCGGATCAAGCGTTTATGTGGGGATTGTTGATTAAGACGGTTGGCGAGGCGGGTGATGCAAGCAGCGTCTTAGCTAGGTAGGCACCCAGGCAGATGGGGGAGCATGGCGCATAGGCGTACAACAGACGATACCGTTCGCTGTGTTTAAGAGGTGGGCAGCAACTGGTTGAGGGCGTTGCTGCTCAGAAGTGCCCTGATGTGCCTATGAGTCCATGGTAGTGGGGAATAGAAGGTTCTGGAAGGTTCCATGGCCACAGGGTGCCTGTATGTACAGTACAGGAAGGAAATAACATCAGCGCCTATTCACAGTGTGTATTCGCGCAGGGTGAATAGATGTACGAATAGCAATTGGACATTTCACGGGTTGTATGTATGTATTGTACCTACTGTATTCGCCTTCGCCGGCACTACACTACCCTGTACGAGAAAAGACGGCAGGGCGGCCAGCAGCGGCCAGAGCAAGGATTACAGGCGAGACGCCGACGCAGGCGTGTGTGGATGAGGACGAGTTGAATGGTCATTGGAGAAGAAGGGGCAAAGGTGCACAATGGACGGGTGAATGGATTAATTGGGCGGATGCCGTCATGCACTGGCGTCGCGTAGGCAGATGGTAGGTACTGTAGGTTTGTATATGTACTGTAGGTACTCTGTACACATGAACAATCGGAGACGAGAAGCCGCCCAGAGGGAGAATCTTCCACAAGCTCCCACCGGACAGTTGGCAGGCCCCACTCGCCCTCCTTAAGCCGGCCGCGGTGCAGATGGGCTCGCAAACGTCACTCGAGCCCTTTTCTCTCCCCTTCTCCAACTTCTCGCAACGCCTTGTCGCTGCTCGCATCGCGGAACACACGACTGACTCTCTTTGCTGACGGAGACGGGAATAAGAAGCATTTCCTTGCCCTCCATCGCCTTGAATCCCTCGACCCCCCCCCTCCCTTCTCTTTTCCCTTGTTTCCGACCACTAGGCCTGGTACAAGATCATCGTTCCCCCGCCCGCACCTTGAGCGCAGGCCAAGAGAAAAAGACGTACTCTTTTCGTCCCCCCCCCCCCAAAGGGTCGACTCTCGGTAATTGACCAGCTGCTCACCATGGTAAAAGAAACCAAGCTCTACGACACCCTCGGCACCAAGCCCGACGCTTCGCAGGATGAGATCAAAAAGGGCTACAGGTAACTCCCCTCCCTCCCCCGTGCGCTCGAATGCAGGCTGACTAGCTCCCCGGTGTAGAAAAGCGGCGCTGAAATGGCATCCCGACAAGAACAAGGACAACCCCAACGCCGCCGAAAAATTCAAGGAGTGCTCGCAAGCCTACGAGATCCTGTCAGACCCCGAGAAGCGCAAGATCTACGACCAGTATGGCCTCGAGGTCCTCCTTCGCGGCGGCGGCCCCCCCCCTCCTGAGGCCGCTGGCGCCGCTGGGAACCCCTTTGCTGGAGGCGGCATGCCCGGCGGCTTTGCCGGCTTCGACTTTGGCAGCGGCGGCATGCCTGGCGCTGGTGGCGCCCGGACGTTCCATTTCAGCACTGGAGGGGGCGGCTTCAGCTTCAACAACCCCGAGGACACCTTTGCTGAGTTTGTGCGTCAGGGCGGAGGCGCTGGCGGCAGACGACCCGACGACGACGACGACCTCGCCGGCATCTTTTCGGCCTTTGGCGGCTCTCCGGGCAGCGGCGGTACCTCGCGTGCTGGCCGTGCGAGGATGAGATCGTCTGGGTTCTCGGACCCTCGGAAACGCGAGCCGACGCCCGAAATCACGACTGTCGAACGGCCACTTCCACTGACGCTCGAGGAGCTCTTCAACGGCGTGACCAAGAAGATGAAGATTAAGCGTAAGACGTTTGACGAGTCGGGCAAGCGCGTACAGACGGACCAGGTGCTCGAGGTGCCCATCAAGCCGGGGCTCAAGAAGGGGTCCAAGATCAAGTTCAACGGCGTGGGCGACCAGGTCGAGGGCGGACGCCAGGACCTGCATTTCATCGTCGAAGAGGTAAGCGAACGTTCCCTTTTTTGCAAAATCCTCGAATGCTAACGGCGACGCGCAGAAAGAACACGCGCTCTTCAAGCGCGAAGACAACGACATTGTGCACCCGGTGACGCTGGACCTCAAGGAAGCGCTGACGGGATGGAAGCGCACCGTGACGACGATTGAGGGCCGGCAGATCAACCTGGACAAGAGCGGGCCGACGCAGCCCGGCAGCGAGGACCGTTATCCCGGCCTCGGCATGCCCATCACCAAGAAGCCCGGCCAGCGCGGCGACTTTGTCATCAAGTACAAGGTTAACTTCCCGTCGAGCCTGACGGCGGCCCAGAAGCAGAAGCTGCGCGAGGTTTTGTAATGGGGGGCGGGCGTTGGAGCCGTCTAGGAACAGAGCTGCGCGAGACGTGGGCAACAGACGTCCGATGCGCATCACAGGGCGTGGGAGGTATGATGATGATGTTGTTATCCTGCAAGGCTGATGATTCCTTAGGGAAGGGCTACGGATACAGGGCCTAGTCGGGCGGTTGACGATGGCCGATGACGACGACGACGAAGATGACGAGAGAGGCTCTCGTGGTGGTGTACGAGGCGTTCAGGGCTGTGCATTTCCCCCCTTTCCTTCCCTTTGCCTTTTGATTGCCCGAGATGGCACGTCCCGCGACGGACGCTTATAGCATAGCTAACATATCCTTGTGTGAATAATGTCACCCGTATTTACGTGGCACGACATGTGCGGGTTCTGTGACTGGGCGTCGACTCTGCCAGGATTGGGCACCCGAGGCAGTTTGTCCCTGTGCCAGGGGGTACCAGACGCCGAGGGGTGAGAGGCGGGCCCTGGAGACCAGCTGGACCCCCCTCATCCCCCCCTTGATGCCTTGCCTTTGGTGCATAAGCGCCGGTGCAGTGCGGTCCGACGTTGAGGTTGCGGTGAGGAGGAGATGAGGCAACGGGAGGCAGTCGGAGGGCATTGGCTCTGTATCTCTAGGCTTGGGCAGCCTGGTAAAGCACAAACAAAGAGGGGTAGACTGTCAATTCGGCGAAGCCAAAGGTCTGGCCTGGCTGAGAGGAGGTATGTACTGTACTTGAGCCTGGTTGGCACTTGACCCACGTCGAGTACCTAGGTACCTAGTCTCGAAACCTTGGAACTGGTGGCATTACAGTCTGTGTCGTTATTATTTGGAGTATTACTATTTGCACTCACACATATCTCTATTTGCACTCACGCCCCATTTTAAAG
>JAPEBW010002270.1:0-13491 GCA_027405785.1 Ophiocordyceps robertsii
TAAGTTCTTTACGGGATCTTTTTATAGGGATTATTTAGCTTAAACTACTAAGAGCTTAGTAATAAAGTCTATCGCTATTATATAATATAAAACCGGCGGGCTTTAAATCGGGATAAGCTACTTTAGCGTCTTACCTTAGTTAGTTTAGTTATAGTAATAAGTATTATAGCTATCTATAACCTCGTTTATATATTTACTAAGCTATAAGATTAAGAAGCTTTTAAATAAGTCTTACTATATATAGGTATAGCTAGTATAAAAGTATTTAGTATAAGCGTTTTCGATAATCTCCTTAGCGTAGGTCTTAAGGATATATAGTCTCCGGCGTTTATCGTTCTTTATAAAGTATAGTAACTCTTATAACCGGAGGAATAAAAGTCCGGGGACCTTATCCTTATCGCTAAGCTACGCTATGATTTTTACTTACTATATATCTTCTATATATCCGTTAATTATTTTTTAGCGGAGCGGCAATTTAATTAATACTTTTATATAAAAGAATACGCGGTTTATTATCTCGTCTTCTTAAATATATTTTAATTTCCCTTCTTAGTTTAAGGATACCGGCCTATTATTTTAGTGCGGTAAACGTAAGAGCGCGTTTAGTATAACGTTTTTAACGCTTAAGATATAGTATACCTTAAGCGGGAATTAGCTTAAGTATTAAGACGCGAGGACAAGCTTATTATTAGATTTTATACTAGTAGAGAATAAGGATTTTTAGTATACGATTCTATAAGTGCTTATATAGTCGGTAAAGACGACTACTTATAGCGTTCTTATAGATAGTACTATAATATATAGCTTATATACTGCTTATACTAGACCGGCTACTTTAAGTTCCGTAAGCTAGTATTAAGATTCTCCGCCTTAAAGGGCGCGGCTTAAGTAAATAATAAGCTAGACCTTAGTCCGGGCTAGTAACGTCTTTTTATCTTATTTTATACCTTCTTTTAAGTAAAAAGCTATAGCCGCTATTCCGTATTCTTAGGATATATCGATTTAGATAAATAGTTATTAAGCGGAGTCGAAGTAGTAAATCGTTTAAGGCTTAGTAAGTTTCTTAGTTAAAATCGTAAAGGCCTTTTCTTCTTTTAAAGTAAGCTAAAAAGCGGCTTTCGCAGTATATCAAGCCCGTCCTTAGCCGCTTAAGGGGACTCTTTTTTTCTATCCTACTTAAAGTAGCTCCGTCTTTCGTTTTTATAAGACGTCGACTTCCTTAGCGAAATACGGGACTATATAGTATAGCTACTTAGTAAGGCCGATTTATTTCTTAAGCTATTAAAGGTTCTTTAAGAACGCGATATCTTTTAAGGCTTATATGCGTTTATTTATATTTATTAAGCTAATAGCGTTTACCTTAAATCCGAGGAGCTATATAGATAGGTACGCTAAGAAGGACTTTAGTCCGGATAAGATAATATTATAATTATAAAAGGCGCGGAATACGGCCTTTAAATATTAAAGGTATTCTTTAGCTATATTAAAGTAAATAATAATATCGTTAATATAAGCCGCCGCGTATTCTTAATATCTACGGAGGACGTTATTAATAAACCTTTAAACGTATGCTAAGGAGTTCTTAAAGCTTATAAGTATTACTAGTAATCTTTCTAGCCCGTAATAGCTTATAACTATAAACCTTTTTTAGTAGTCTTAGTAGACTAAAAACTAGTAAAAAAACGATTATACGTTTACCGCACTAATAAACTTCTTTCTTTAAAGGCGTTTAATTATATCGCTTTAAAGGGGCATTAAGTATACGTTTAAGGTAGTAATAGCGTTAATCCCCTATAAGTTTATAATTACTTATCCTTTCTCCTTTCCGTTTACTATCTTCTATACTATAAATACTAGCGCCGCGAATAGAGTTAGCCCGTAAACTCGTTTTAATCGGCCTTTTATAATTAGCTAGCTAAATATCGTATTTCCTACCTTTTTATCTTTATCGCTTAATAGGTATAATTTTAATACGACTTATTAGTATTGCTATCCTTTTACTAAAGGAATATATATATATTCGGATTTATCTATATATACTACTCCCTTATCTTTTTAAAGGCGGGGAAACGATTAAAGGATATCTTAGACTTTTAATACGTATTTTAAGTCTTTAGTATAAATCCGGACGCCCTTATTAGTAGTAAGTTTAAGTAAGTCCTTAGTTCGGCCGATTTTAAGTTTATAGTTTATAGTAAGATCTTTTTATAAGAAGTCCTTAGTAAGGTCTATTTTATCCGGATTTTCTATAAGGGCTTCCGCTAAAGGAATAATAGCGTTAACCTTTTTATATAACTAAAACTACTTATCGAGGTCCGTAATTATCCTTACTTTTTAGCCTTAGCGGAGTATTAATAGTTCCTTAAAATAGTTTATCGCTATAAAGCTTATATAATCTTATATTATTATCTAGGCGAGCCTAAGGTTATTAAGGAAAAATATTATATTACGCCTTAATAGCGGCGCCCGGACCTATATAGGTTAAGCGTAGCTAGAACTAGCTAAAATTGTTATAATAACTAAGTAGATTATCTATTTACGTATTGCTAGTTTTAGCTAGACTATCTTAACTTTAGCTTTAATCCTTTTATAGGCCCCGATTTATAAGACCGACGTAAAGTTAAAAAGGTCCCCTTAATAAAGAACTAAAAAGTCTTAGCTAAGTAATATATTAACTACTAAGCGTTTTACTATTTAAGCGCCGATCTTTACTTTTATAACCGCGAGGCTACCGTTTAACCTTCTTAGTATATAAGCGGTAAATTCCGCCTATTTAATAGTAGTTATTCTTCTTACTCCTTAAATAGGAATTTATTAAAAGGAGTTTATAGTTACGTCTTAAAAGGTCTTTACTAAGTCGGCTTAAATAAGGCTTCGGTCTACCCCGGTATTTATATAGGCTTTAATACTTATCTTAGGCCTTTCTTTTTTATAGACTAGTAAGCGTGTATAGGTAAATCGTAACGGCCTATTAAGGTTTAATAGCTAAACGTTAAGGGAAGCCTTAACTATCTAAACGCTTTATAGCTTCTAAATAACTACTTACTATACTAAGCTACGTCTTTATATAGCAATATCTTAGTTAAGGTTAAGGGGGTATTTATCTTTAACGTATTAGTAAAGCTTATTTTTTAAGGGGAATACTTTACTATAAAATCCGCATACTTTATTAGCCTCTTATACTAAGTCTATTATAATATAAATTGCGGTTTCCTTTAAGCTTTTGTTAGTATTTAACTAAGCTCCTTTTATATTATACTCTTTATCCTTTAAATAGTTATTAGTTTTTCCCGTAGTTTCTTTCTTAGTTATAGGGTATACCCGTCTTAGCTTTAGCGTTAGCGAGTATATAGTCTTAAAGGTCCTTTCTCTCTTAAGCTAAAAGACCTTAACTTATATTCCTAGATATTTAAGCGGGTTTCTTCCTTAACTTAGCAAGCGCTATAAGGCTTAAGGTATATCCGCTTTTACTAAGCGGTCTAAGAACGTAACCCTTAGTCTTAGCGCGCTTTTAATAGATAGCTAAGGCGTCCTAGACTATCCTTTAAGTATATATAAGGTACGGCTAATCGGCCCTCACTTTTTTATAAGTTAGACTTATTTCTTTCGCACTAATAAGTGCTTTTAAGATCCTTAAGTATATTTAACTTATAGCTAAAAAAGAATTTCCTTATCTTCGTTAATTTATTTATTAATATCCTTATTCTTTACTAAATATTATAAGGATTCTTATAAGTAAATATTTAGCTTTTAATAAATTATTATAGTTAAGTAGTCTAGCTAATAAAGCGCGGCCTTAGCTTTATATTATAAGCGTAATATCTAAGACTTAAGGTTAGATCCTACTACTATATCTTCAATAATAAAGTGCTTTTTATTAAGTGCTTATATCGCTATATTTAAGCGGATTTTAAATCGTTTTTATAAAGCGGATATTTATCGGCTTAGTTTAATACTAAGCTCGCTAAGTTCTTCTTATTATAGTTTTAAGAGGTCCTTAAAATACTATTCCGCCGCACTTTTTTAAAGGAAAGAGGGCAATTAAATAGCTAATTTATCCGCGTAGGCCTTACCTTTATTAGTATTTCGGCGGATAAAGTTAATAAAGCGGTTTACTCCTCGGAATATACTAGCCTTATTGTCTTTTTAAACGTCGTTAAAGGATACTTTTAAAGGTCTTAATAGGTTAAATCTCCTTATATCCTCGGCTTATAGTTAAGGTTTTTCCTAAGGCTTAATAAGCGCGTTTTCTTTTCTTAGTACTTAAAGGAGACTAAGGAATTATTCGTTTAATATTACTACTATTCTTACTAAAGGGCTTAAGGCTATACTTAGTCTTAATATCTACGCGCTTAATATAAATAAGTTTAGCTTACTAAGAGTATCGCTTACTACGTTCTTATCGCTTATTATTAAGGTCTTAGTCTTAATACTCTTACTAAGCGCTTAACTTTCCGTTTTATACGCGTCCCGGAATTCGGTACGCTATAAGGCCCCTAGCGTAAGAGGCTCGTTTTTATTAATTAAGAGTCTTAAAAATGCCTTAATTAGCGCGGCTATAGCGGATAAGGCTAAACGGTAATACTAAACTAAGAAACTACTAGGTATCCTTTAAAGCGGATTTCCGGTTAAGGCCTTTAAGCTAAACTTTATTAGTAGTATATAATAAAAATATCCGCTAAGCTTATTATCTTAAGGAAAGAGTAACTTTATTATAAGCTCGATTTAAAAGGTATTTAGCGGGTAAGGAGCTAGATAGTTTTAAGGTCGGCTTATCTTTACTTTTTTTATTTAAAGGATAATTAATTTATTTAAATAATACTAAATCTAGTTTACTTAGTTATATAGATTTTATCGTTTTATAGTTTATCCTTTATTAGTATTTTAAAAGCGGATTGCCTCTTAAAGGGTAGTGGTTTTAGCTTAGCTAAGCAGGACTTATTTTATATCTTATCTAACTTTATAAGCTATCGCGGTATAGTACTTTAAAAAGGGGTAAGGGAGATTATTAAACCGGTATACTTAGTAAGCCGCGGTCTTTTTTACTTTTATAGCCTACTTATCTTAAAGTTTTATTATAAGCGCGTTAAGGAAAAGGTGCTTATTATTAAGGTTATACTTAAAGGCTAATAAGAGCTTCTTACCGAAGAAAATATCGTTTGGTATTTAACTTCTTATAAGATAAGTACTTAATCGTATAATATAGTCGCTTTTAGTTTAGCGGATATTTAAGGGATTTCCGTTTAAATAAGTAAGAATTACTACTATTTACTACGCTTTATAGCGTAAGGATAAGGGGATAGGGCGCAGACTAATTACCGCTAGTTAAGGCCGGTACTATAAACTAATTACCGCTAATCGGGGCCGGTATTATAAACTAGTTACCGCTAGTTAAGTTAGTATAATAAACTAATTACTATATATAAATATATATAAAGGTTTAAAAATAGTAAAAAGCTTAACTATTTTTAAAGGTATAGCTAGCTACTTTATACTTAGTTCTTTAAGCTAATTTTAAGGATTTTTAACTATACTATTTATAATACGTAAAATAAACCGTAAATATCCTCGTAAAATCGCTTAATAAACTAAGTATAAGCCCGGTTAAAAACACTATAGACTATAATCGGGGAAATCCATTAAATATCCTTAGATATTCTTTATAAATCGCGGTAAGGTTTATCCTATATCTTTTAAGGCGTTTTTATAGTTAAAAACGGGTCGAACTATAGTTAAGATATCCTGCGGAAATCCTTAAAAATCCCTTAAAGATACCGGCAGAATCCGCTTAATAGTTTTCACGGTATCTTTTATAGTTAAAGATATCGTAAACTATAGTTAAGTAAGCTCTTAGCCCTTTATAGTTATATCTTAGAAACCTTAGCGGGGTCCGATCGGTAATATTCGTTATATCTCCTTAGGCGAGCCTTTATAGTACGTGCTCCGGGCGTTCTTATTGCGGGGTTCCGTAAGGCTTCCTTAAGAGTAAAGTAAGGAGTCCGGCCGTGGCCGTCTAGATTTTATAATAGCCTTTAATATAAAGGATATAAGTAAGCGCTTAAGCTTTATAAAAACAAGGCGGCTATCCTTTATAGCTTTAAGTCCTTTAGCGAGAGTTAAAACCTTTAAGTTTAAGCTTTCGTATAAACTTATGCCGCTTTTTATAGCCGCGCTTAAGCTAACGGATTTAACTTAAACTATAATATTATAAAGGACGGCTTATACTACCCTCTTTAAATACTTAACTTAAACGACTTACCTTTTAGCCTTATACTATAGCGTAGTTTAAACGGCCGGTTTTATAGTAACTTAGCTATACCTCCCGCTTAGCTCTTAATATTTAAAAGCCCTTACCGCTTATATATTTTTTAAGGTATAGCCGGAAATCTTTATTAGCGGAATAACTAGCTAATACTTAATGCTTTTAGGTTAGCTAACCTTACTATAGTCTAAAGATTTATAGTAGCCGCTATAGCTAGTAAAAACCCGCTTTAGCTAAACGATTAAAACGATATCCGCGCTATCCTTAACTACGTATTTAAAGCCTAGCTTAACTAGTTTATAGCTAGGTTTATAGTAACGTCTTAAGCTACTATAGCTAAAACCTTATCTCGCTTTATATATAGTTTAGCCTATACTATAAAATCCCCTTCTTAGCTTATAGCCGCTATAGGCCTTAAGGACCTATTTAGTCCCGCTTAGCGAATGCTTTTTCCGCCCGCTACTATACTTAGCCTGGCTATATAAAGGCGTATAAGCGCCTTATTATAGTCTATCCGCCGTCCTTCTTTAACTAAAGGAGATAGCAATAACTAGCCTTATAATATATTCCGCCGCTAAATCCTATAAAAGCCGCTAGTAGTAATTAATATAATCTATAATAAACTTAGCTTTATAGGCTTATACTTTAGCGATAAGATTATAATAATTAGGAGTTTCCGCTTAGCTATAAACTACGCTAAGTTTTACTTATAAGCCTATAAAGAGTTTAAACGTAACTTAACTTTAACTTAAGTAATAAAATTCTTAGGCTTTAATATCCGCCTTATTAGCTATATTAACTACGCGCTTTATATTCTTACTTTTAAAGCCTCTTTTATAAAAAGGTTCTTCGAAACTATTAAGTATATTTAGAACTTTAAGAGTAAGAAGTTAAGTATTAAGGCTATTAAGGACCTTATTACCCGCTTTTAAGCGGGAATATAAACGTAAAATACCTTAGCGCTAACTATACTTATTAATATTAGTAAGACGGCCTACCTTTACCTTAATACCTTTTTAGTAGCTAGATATACGTTAGTTAGCGGAAAGGCGTAGGTAATAGCGCCGCGTAAAAAGGATAATAAGTTTAAAAGCTTAATAATAAAAAGCGGGGGATAACTATAATAGCGGTAATAAGTAAGATATAATATCTTACTTATAGGCGGCTTATAAAGCTAGTAAGTAAAATAGGAAACTTAGCGGAGGATTAAAAACGGCGTAAAAAGGGTAAGTAAGATAATAATAGAAAATAAGGCTTAAATAAAGCTAGTCTCTTATAACGTATCCCGCTAAGGAATTTAAGTATTCCTTAGCGCGGAGACTCCTTACTGCTTAATAAGGGCCTAAATATATACTTTAAAAAAAAGTTAGAAAACTTTACTATTAGTTTTAGCCGGACGCGCTAATCGCCTTAATAAAAATAAAGATATATAACTAAATATAAAGTAAGGATTAATAATAAAAGCCGCTTACTAGCTATCTTAAGCTACTTAGCTACTATTAGCCGGATAAGCCGAAAAAACTAGTAAAAGGATAAAGATAGCATACTATTAATATAGCGTAAAAACGCTACTATAAAGCTATTACTTAGCGCCCCCTTTACTTTATTCTTACTTTAAACTAATAAGGATATTAGCTTTTCTTTTTTACTTAAAGGAGTTATTATAAAATTTAAACGGCTATGCTTAAACTCCTTACTTTACTTTTAAGGAAGCCCTATAAAGCCCCGCGATAAGAACGCCCGGAGTATATACTATAAAGGCTTACTTAAGGAGATATAATAAATATTATTAGTCGGACCCCGCTAAGGTCTTTAAGATACTACTATAAAAAGTTAAGAGCTTACTTACTTATAAGTTATAACGTTTAATTATAGTTTATAATATCTTTAACTATAAAAGATATTATAAAAACTATTAAGCGGATTCTGCTAGTATCTTTAAGGGATATTTAAGGATTTCCGCAGGATATCCTAACTATAGCTTAACCCGTTTTTAACTATAAAAGCCCTTTAAAAGATATAAGATAAACCTTACCGCGATTTATAAGGGATATTTAAGGATATTTAAGGGATTTCCTTAACTATAGTCTATAGTATTTCTAACTAAGCTTATACTTAGTTTATTAGGCGATTTTATAAGGATATCTATAGTTTATCTACGTACTATAAATAATATAGTTAAAGATCCTTAAAATTAGCTTAAAGAACTAAGTATAAAGTAGCTAGCTATGCCTTTAAGAATAGATAAGCTTTTTACTATTTCTAAACCTTTATATACGTTTATATATAGTAATTAGTTTATTATACCGGCCCGACTAGCGGTAATTAGTCCGTAGTACCGGCCTTAACTAGCGGTAATTAGTCCGTAGTACCGGCCTTAACTAGCGGTAATTAGTCCGCGCCTTGTCCCCTTATCCTTACGCTATAAGGCGTAGCAAAAAGTATAAAAAAGTTAGCTACTTTAGTAGTTTAGATAAAAGTATAAGAAGCGGCCTTTATAACTTAATATAAAATTCTTTAACTAAGAAAATTAAGCGGTTAAGCTTAAGCATAAAACTTAAAAGCTATTATAAGTTATAAAAAACTATAACTTACTATACTTAAAGTAATTAGTTATTTTAATAATAATATACCGCCGTTAACTTTAAGTAATAAGGTCTTTTTAGCTTTATAGTATACTTATTTAAATTTTCTCCGCCGCTTAACCTTTTTTTTCCTTTTTTTCTTTTATAACTATACTTCTCTTAACCGCTAGCTTTAGCTTACCGCACTTTACTTACCTTTATATATATAGCTTATTTTACCTTAAGTTTATAATCTTAATACTCCCCGCTTAAACTCCTTACTTTACTCTTAAAAAGCCCTATAAAACCTTATAATAAGAACGCTTAAAGTACGTATTATAAAAGCTTGCTTAAAAAACATAATAAATATTATTAAACAGACTTTACTAAGATTTTAAAGATACGATTATAAATACTTAAGAGCTTATTTAACAATAGTTTATAATATTCTTAACTATAAAAAATACTATAAACACTATTAAATAGATTCCGCTAGTATTTTTAAGGGATAGCTAAGGATTTTTACGGGATATCTTAACTATAGTTTAGCTTATTTTTAATTAAAAAAGCACCTTAGAAAATATAAGATAAACTTTACTGCGATTTTTAAAAGAATATCTAAGGATATATAAAGGATTTTCTTAACTATAGTTTATAGTATTTTTAACTAGGCCTACGCTTAGTTTATTAAGTGATTTTACGAGGATATTTATAGTTTATTTATATATTAATAATAAATAGTTAAATAGTATAGTTAAATATCTTTAGAATTATCTTAAAAAACTAAGTATAAAGTAGCTAAATATGCTTTAAGGAAAAGATAAGCTTTTTACTATTTATAAACCTTTATATATATTTATATATAGTGATTAGCTTATTATATTAGCCCGACTAGCGGTAATTAGTCCGTAGTATTAGCCCTAATTAGCGGTAATTAGTTTATAGTACTAGCCTTAACTAGTAGTAATTAGTCTACGCTTTATCCCTTATATTTTACGCTATAAGGCATAGTATTTTATAAACGACTTAAAGAATACAAAATCTAGTTAAGGAAATATTATAAGTCTTTTTAATAAACTTATTGCTTAGTTTACTAAGAAGCAATATATAGTTACTACCTTTTTTATAAAAGTAAAGCTTTTAGCTCTTTTAAATATAGTAAAAGAACTTATTTTAATTTTATGCTTTTTTTTTTCTTTAAACTAAACATTTAAATCCCTACGATTTTCTACAATAATAAGCAGGCTATATACCTTATTACCTTAAAAATCCTTAAGATTAAAACAGCCTTAAAGTATATTAAAATTTATAATTACTAAGCTAAGTAAGAATTCCTTTAAAATATGTTTACTATTAATTTTATCCCTTTAAATTAATAAGTCGTAAATAGTCTTACGAAGTTACTATTAAAATAAAACCTTTTTAAATTTTAAAAGTAGCTTTGTCTTACTAATATTATAGACTTTTACCCCTTGTTTTTTATAAACTCTAACTTAAAATAGCTATTTAGAGCTATTTAAGTCTTCCCTTTTTAATAAGGCTTAACTAAAAAGGGTATATTATATCTATTCCTTAATTTAGTAGTAAATACGTTATAGTTAATAGTAGTAGTAGTAGTAGTAATAGTAGTAGTAATAGTAGTAGTAGTAGTAGTAATATAAGCCTCCTTAAGGCTTCCTTTAAATTTAGCCTTTTTAAGGCTTCCCTTAATTTTTTAGCTATATATAGACTAAAAGCTATTTTACCTTTTAATATATAGACTTTATATAGACCTTTTATAAATCTCTTTTTTAATAAGGACTATTTGTTATTTATTGTTATTTATTAAACTATTTGTTATTTTCTTACTTATTTTAAATTACTTTTTTTCCTATTTTACTACTTAGTTACTTATTTATAGCGGAACCCTTAGTATTTCTTATATATTAAGTAGTTAAGCGTAATTTATCTAATTTAAATTTACTAGCCGGAAAGGAAGAAAAAGACTTAGTGCTAATTACTAAACTAAATAAGGTAAAGGTATCTTATTATGCGGATTTCTCGTATTAAAACTTGCTAAAGAAGAAAAAAGAAGGAAAGGAAAGGAGTTAAGGGGAAAAGAAAGAAAGACCTCCTTTTCTACCTTTTTAAGGCTACTAAAAGGCTTTTCTTTTACATACCTTTATATACTTTTATATACTAATCTATTACTTATACCTCGTATAACTTATAAGGTTACTAAACTACTTCTTAAGCTAATAAAAATAGCTTATACTATCTTTATTACTAGTTATAAGTAATATATGTTTTATTACTTATAACTAGCTTATAAGACTAAATATCCTTATCTTAAACCCTTTTATAAGATTTTATTCTCTTTTAAAGAAAGGCCTCTTACCTTAGCTTTATATAAGGTATCGGTCGATTATATAAAGTATTAGTCGATCTCTTTAATACTAATCTTATTATTAGCTAAAGCTAACTTAAGCCGAATATAAGCATATTTAACTTATACCGCTTATAGCTAATACTAGCCGTCTTTACCCGTTAAGCTATATTATCTTTCCTTATAACTACTAGTATTTACTTTAATAGTTATAACTCGTAATTAGCGGTATTTACTTTATTAGTTACTTATTTATATTTAGGGGTATTTACTTTACTAAATATTAGTACTTTTAGTACTTAGGATTACTAACGAAATAGGGTTTTTATTATATATTCCCCTCTTTAAAGTCTTTTTAAACCTAAAAAGATAAACGTTCCTTTTTATAGGTTATTCTTAAAGTATTACTATTTACACTTATATATATCTCTATTTACACTCACGCCCTATTTTAAAGATACGTACTAACGCTAGCCCGCCCCGCTAACTTATAGTGCCCGCGCCTAGTAAGTACCCGTACTTTCTAAATAATGCCCGCGCCTACACACACGCAGCCTACACACGCAGCCTATACACGCAGCGCTCTTAGCTACAGCTTAATTCGCTTAAAAAACGCATCTTTAAAGCTCTCGTAAGAGGCGCGCATAACGCGGCCCGTTAATTAATCCGGCGCCCTTAATACCCTTAACGCCGCCTGAGGGTCTTATATATATACGGGCGAGGGTCTTATATATATGCGGGCGAGGGTCTTATATATATACGGGCGAGGGTCTTTAGTAAGAGCTTTAAAGGTAGTAAGAGCTTTAAAGGTAGTAAGAGCTTTAAAGGTAGTAAGAGCTTTAAAGGTATAATATGTATGCGTGTGTAGGCGCGGGCGGGCGCGCGGGCATTTAGAAGGTATAGGTACTTGCTAAGCGCGGGCACTATAAGTTAGCGGGGCGGGCTAGCATTAGTATATATCTTTAAAATAAGGCGTGAGTATAAATAGAGATATATATAAGTATAAATAATAATACTTTATTCTTAACCTTTAAAAAGTTATTTAAAATATTTAAAGAAATCCTACTTTAAAGAGAGTAACTATAAGAATTCTTTAAAGAAAATCCTAATTTTTTATCTTTATAGATCTTTTTTAAAGAAAAATCTTATTTAGATTTCCTTTTATATTTACTATTTAAGATAGTAAAGAAATCCTAGCTTAAAGAAGCTAATACTTCCTCTTAAAGGTTTTATCGATTAAAATCCTAAACTTTTTTTAAAGCATTTCTTAAGTGCTTTATAGGTTCTTAAGTATTATCTAAACTAAGATAGTCCTTTTACTTTACTAAATAAAAGTATTCTTAATTTTCTATCTTCTTAGCGAGTATAGTCTTTACTATATATTTGCTCTTTTTAACTATTTTTAAGTTTAACTTTTTAGCTACCTTAGCTTTTCGTAAAGTTAGCTTTAATAAAGATATATAAAAAATAAGGTAGATAGGTAAATTAGTTAAAAGTTCTAACTTATAATTAACCTTTCCTATTTTCTTTATAACTTTAAAAGGTCTTATCTTCTTATAATCTAAATACTTATTAAGTTTATTAGTCTTAAGATTCCTTATTAAAAGATATACTTTATCGCCTTTAAATAAAGAAGGTTTTAAAGATTATCTCTTATCGTAATAATACGATATCTCCTTAGTAATATATTTTAATTCTAATTTTAAAATTCCGTATAAGCTAATTAACTACTTAAAGTTTAATATAGCTTTGTTAGCTATAACTTCTTTTAGTAAAGAAGACCTATAGGCTTTAAGGGTAAAGCTATAATTTGCGAATACCGGAGTATTCTTAATAGGCTTAGAATAAAAAGTATTATATACTAACTATATTATAAGCAATTTAGAAAGCTAATTATCTTACTAATAATTTATATAGCTTTTAATATATTGCTTAAGCGTTTGATTTAATCGTTTTATTATTCCGTCTATAATAAGGTAAAAAGTAGTAGATAATTTATACTTTATACTTAAGGCTTACGTTAAACCTTACTAAAGATTCGAAATATATTTCTAATCCTAATCTAAAATAATCGAACTTAGAACTCCTCGATTAGCTATAATATATCTTATAAAGGTATAAGATACTTTTTCTATATATATAGCTTTATATATTAAAATAAAATAGCTATACTTTATAAGACGATTAACTATAACTAAAATAAAATCGTATTTTATACTAATCGTAAGATCTATAGACTTAAGTAATTTTATAATAAAGTCTAAGGATATAAAGTCTTAAGGTCTTAAAGGAAATTTTAA
>JAPEBW010002271.1:0-13490 GCA_027405785.1 Ophiocordyceps robertsii
CAAGCCCATCTCATGATCAGGGCAAATAGAATTGGCCCTAGGCTGCTTCCCGTGCTGACCACGGGTGCGCACTGGCCCGAGAGGGTCCCATCCGGACATGGTCGGCTTGCCGGGAAGTGAACTTGATGCCGCCAGACACGCACGTATATATGCCTTCTCGGGCCCCCTCCCCTCTCCCTTTACACGCTCGGCCGTCAGCTTCACGCTCAGCTTCACGCTCAGCTTCACTGCCCGCCCGCCCCCCTTTGTTGACCTGCCTGCTGCTGTTGGCCCCCCCCCGCCTCCCCCCAAGCGACTCGGACAAGTTCTCGCATGCTACTCTCACCGTCGACTTGACTGAACCCCTTCTTACACATCCGTCTCCTCTTCACAATTCTTCCTCTCTCGAGCAAAGGCCCTTTCCCCCCTTCCCGGAGATCCCGCAATGCCCTACGTCTCCGGCGCCCGCTACGGCAAGGATAATGTCCGCGTCCTCAAGGTCACCCGCGACCCGGAAACGGCCGTCCAGGCCGTCACCGAGATGACCGTCTGCTGCCTCCTCGAGGGAGACATCGAGTCGTCCTACACAAAGGCCGACAACAGCATCGTCGTCGCCACAGACTCCATCAAGAACACCACGTTTGTCCTGGCCAAGCAGCACCCCGTCACGCCCCCGGAGCTCTTCGCCTCCATCCTCGGTAGTCACTTCATCCAGACCTACAGCCACATCCACGCCGCCCATGTCAAGGTCGTGACGCACCGCTGGCTCCGCATGGATGTCGACGGCAAGCCGCACCCCCACAGCTTCGTCAAGGACGCCGGCGAAACGCGCAACGTCGAGGCCTTGGTCTCCCGCCGCAACGGCATCGTTCTCACCAGCGCCATTGTCGGCCTGACGGTCCTCAAGAGCACCGGCTCCGCCTTTCACGGCTTTGTTCGCGACGAATTCACCACCCTGGCCGAGACCTGGGACCGCATCCTCTCCACCGACGTCGATGCTAGCTGGAAGTGGGCACGCTTTGCCGACCTCAAGGCCGTCGAGGAGAGCGTCCCCAAGTTCGACAAGGCCTGGGAGACGGCGCGAAACGTCACTCTCAAGCTGTTTGCCGACGACGACTCCGCCAGCGTCCAGAACACAATGTACAAGATGTGTGAGCAGATCCTCGATGCTGTCCCTGAGACTGACAGCGTTGCCTACGCGCTACCCAACAAGCACAACTTTGAGCTCGGTCAGCCCCGCCACCTTGTTTCCACTTTGCAGATGACTGACCCGCCCCTTAGACTTGAGCTGGCACAAGGGCCTGCAAAACACGGGCAAGAATGCCGAAGTCTATGTGCCCCAAACCTGCCCCAATGGCCTCATCAAGTGCGAGGTTTCCCGCTCTTAGCATTCCCAGGCGACTAATCGCCGACCAACACAAGCAGTACGGCACGGCGTTGGAGTATTGGCCTCTCCTTCTGGCTACACCGCATTCCGAGTCTTGGCCTCGACTCCTTTCAAGCTGTTCTGGCACCTCCTCTCACATATACAAGCTATACGTACATACATGCATAGGCATAAGATATTGCCGTCTCCCTTGCCTTGAACCTTGACCACCCCGATTTAGTCCGCACACTCAGGGACCACTTCGTGCGACTGAGACTAGGATCGATCAACAGGGACACTGGGTCTCTTGGCTGGCTGAAAAATAGACTGGCAAGCTTCGGGTCTATTGCAAGCCGACAGTGTTCATCAATGCCCATGTTCCCTACCCATAGTGGGAAGAGTGCAACACTTTTTTCGTACACCCGGTTTCCCTTGAGCGACTGCTTCATAATCTCGCCTTGTCCTTTTGTCGAATCACCTCAATCGCCCTTTCCCATCCTTCGCTGCCCACGACGACACCGCCGAAGCGCATCAGATTCTGCTTGTACGGATGCGCCTCGCCCTCAAAGGCCTTGAGCCGCGCCAGTCTCTTGTCCCGCAGCCTGTTCTTGGGCAGCATGCCGCGCACCGCCTTGCGCAGCACCTCGCTGCCGCCGTGCTTCTCCATGAGCGCGTCCATGGTGAGGGCTTTGAGGCTACCCGGCCGCGTCGAGTGCCGGTAGTACATCTTCTGCCACTTCTTGCGCCCCGTCGTGTGCAGCGCCGCGCAGTTGGTCACCACAACGTAGTCGCCGCAGTCAGTCGACGGGTCGAAAATGGGCTTGTGCTTGCCCATGAGGATGACGGCGATTCGTGATGCCAGGCGACCCAGGGGTGGGGGTGTGATGCCGGGCTGTGTCGTGAGGGTTTGGTGGGGGGTTGATGCGGAGATGTGATGCCATACTCGAGAGTAGGCAAGTCGAGTCTAGGCCGACGCACAGAGAAGTGAGAAATGGAGAGCTCGTTTGGAGGAGGGGATTCACTTACCAGCCCCAAGGTTTGGGACATGATGCCGGCTACAGAGAGGCGAGCCTACCTCTCCTTGGGCAGGGCCGCACCGGCTGGGGAAATGGGAATTGCTTCGTAAGCCTTGAAGCGTTCGGCTGCGGGTGAATCGCGAAAAGCTCCCAATTGCCGCCACGGCAGATTCAGATGGCGTTGAAGCGCGAGTTTGCCTCAGCAAGCAGATGCTCGGTTGATGATGACTCAGCTTGGCAGAGTCCATGTCACATGACTCGGCGTTCGGCCCAGGTCCAGGCCCGCAAGGTCTGGCCGGCCGCGCCCCACTTACCCGCCTCGGAATCTCGCAGTTGCTCGAAAAGCCCTTGGATTTCAAAGCAGCAACGCAATGCCTCTTAAGAGCGCAACACTTAAGAGTCGCATTGACAGCTTCGCCCGGCCTGTTGGCTAGCTACTCGAATTATAAGCACAGATTCTCGCACTTTTCTCCCGCAGAGAAGCCTCCCTCAACAGGTCAGACTGCCGCTAAAATCGCGACCAGCATCGCGAGCACTGCTGACTGACGACGAGCGTCCACTGTCCAGACACAATGGCATCAAGTCACGCCTATCAGGTCTGTCGCGTGGTCCCTTGAGAGCAGCAGAGCCTGGCAGAGAGCGTGCAAGCAAGACTCGGGGAAAGCCTGGTTTGTGAGCCAGGCCAGTGAGGCTGATGAAACGCGCGGCACAGTAGGCCCTCTTCGCCGTGCCCTTGTCCTGCGACAGCTGTGTCAAGGCCGTTTCAGATCAACTCTACAAACTTGGTGGCATCACCAAGGTAGAGGGCAAGCTCAAGGACCAATTGATATCGGTTGAAGGCTCGGGTAAGCCCTGTCAAAGGAATGGTGCCAGAGCACGACGCCACTCCTCTTTTCCTTTTGCCTTGGTTCCCTGGCTAACGCAATGCCCATGCTGAAAGCCGCGCCCTCGGCCATTGTCGAAGCTATCCAAGCAACAGGAAGAGACGCAATCCTCCGCGGATCTGGGTCATCAAACAGTATGTCCTTCGTACTTGAGAGCCGGATGTGCCACATGGAAGTTCTTCGTCGCACAATGTCCCCACCCCTTGCAACCGATATGTTTTGATCGCATCGGCATTTGAGTCGGGCTGCTGACGCCGCGGACTGCCAGGTGCCGCCGTCAGCATTCTTGAAACGTTTGCAGACCGAACAGAAAGTCACCACGAGAACCGGGATCGTGCTGTAAGGGGGCTGGCTCGCATGGTCCAGGTCAACTCGGAAAGGACATTGGTCGACTTGACAGTCCGAGGACTGGCACCCGGACAATACCGGGCCACCATCCGCGAGTATGGGGATCTCAAGGACGGAGCCACGTCCAGCGGTCCTGTGTGGCGCGGAGGCCAGGAGGAGGAAAGGGGGCTTTTGAGAGTGATGGAAGTGGACGGAGATGGTCGGGGAACACTGTTCGTCGACCATCCCTTCCAGATCTGGGAGGTCATTGGCCACGCCATGGTTCTTACGAGGCAGGATGAGCGCACCCGGCCGCTGGAGAATGACAGAAACACGGTGGTGGGAGTTGTCGCGAGGAGTGCCGGGGCCTGGGACAATGACAAAACCGTGTGCTCGTGTACGGGAAAGACGCTCTGGGAGGAGAGAAAGGATGAGCTCAAGAAGGGGATGCTATAATGATTCCCCGCGGGAAGGGGGTTTTTGAAACTCAGGGCCAACCGGGGCCGGGGTCATTTTCGAGTCATAACAACGGGCTGAATGTCTCTGGTGATCGGCGAAGATCATGGCAGCGCAGACTGAAGTTATCAGACGCCGCTACCGCTTCTACAAGGCAGGGCAGATGGATACGTCGAATCATCAGTACACTATCTATGCTATTTGGAAGACACGCCGGACGGACAGAGCGGGCCCAGGCTTTCGCCAAGAGGCGGCTTCGACAAACGTTTCTTGCCCAGATGCCCGGCGTGGCAGGGCACAGTCGAAGCTCGACCTGGGGCCGTCATGCATGTCGTTCGTCGCAAGGCAGGCATGGGCAAGGGCGGCGGAGCGCTTGACTCTGACCCCTGGCCCGACTCGGGCATTTGAAGTCGACGCCGTCCGCATGTCGTCACGACAACATGGCTCCACCGATTGGACACCGGAAAGAGGGGGAGATGAGACGGGGGGGGGAGAAAGCATGCGAGATGATGCCGGCTGGGTCGGGCATTTGCTCGGCTGCACGTGGCTTGCGAGCAGACTTGACCAAAGCTGGGCAAGGCTATCCGTACCGTACCGTGCCCGAGACGGGACACGCAGGTCTTGGGTTCTGCCGATCGCACGTCAGAGGACCAGACAGAGAGATGCCGGCGGTTTTCCCTGTGCACAGTGCAGGCGTGTTCTCTAGAAGTGGGACTTGCTGAGTGTCAATGCGGCTTGCCCTGGATGGATGTGCTCGATTACATACCATGACTGCAAAGTGGCACCATCAAAGAGGTGACCCTGGCGTGCCTACTGCGGAAGTGAGGAACACGGAGGGGTCTTGATAGTGCCACGGCGAGAGGCTGCAGGCCGACACACGTCTTGTCATCCAAGCCTGCGAGGCAAGGTGCGGGAGCGGTGTAAGTTGTTTGTGCATGCCGAGGATCGTTGCCCCAGCCAATCCAATCAATGTACATACGCAGGTGATTGAGTTGATCGCGCTGCTGCTGCTTGTGCATATTCGTGCAGAGTTGGAGCAGCCAAGGTGCGATCCCCATGCACATGCGCACGCGACGTTGGCTTGTTCGCACCACGGAGCAGCAAACAGACTCAGAAGTGACGAAAGCAGAAGATAAATCTTTCCAAACCGTGGTTGTAAAAGATAATTACCTATGTACATAGAGGTCAGAGCTGGTACAGGCCACCCACGTCCCTTTTGATAGCCCCTCCTAGCTTGCTCCTGCCTACCTTCTTGCAGCAACGTCGAGGAGCCGTCGGCCATGTCATCGGGTCAAAAAGAGGCGGGCTATTGACGGCCGAGACTGATCCAATCTGCAGGGCCTATCAATACACTCCATATACTCTATACACTCCAGAGATCTCTAGTTCATCTCTCGGCCGGTGGCTGGGGGAGCTGAGGGACTTGTCCGCCCGCCATTGGGGGGAGACGTCAAGTCGTGCCTGTCGTGCCTGTCACAGTCGTCCTGGAGCCGCCGACCCTGTGGCCATTCTTGCGGCCGTCGCATGGTGGCTGTCCAATGGCATCCCTGTGCACCAGCCAAGGAGGCAGTGCCAAGATGCTGGATCTGCACCCTCGTGGGCGGGAAGATTGGCGGTTATCTTGGTACCTAGCAGTTGGGTAAGAGGCCCGATAGCGCATTGGAGTTACATACTGTACGAATACCTACATCAAGTGCCTAGGTACATACCTACCTACGCGCGCCGGGGGGGGGGTTAAGAACATACTGTACATAGTCATACGGCGAACAGTGCTTGTGAGACAGGACCAAAACTGTGTTGGAGCCCACTAACACTGTCACAGCGGCTCTATAGCAGTTTTGGTCCTCTCTTATAACTATGTTTGCACAGTATGACCGTGTTCTTAACTCCCCCTGGCGCGCGTAGGTAGGTAGGTAAGAAGGGGGCGGCAAAGGCATCAATCATCCTTATGGTATCCGTAGGTAGTAGGTAGGTATCTAGCTAGGTAGATGCAGCACCCGACAATGCTTTCCGTTGTTTGCCGGCAAATGCTCATCGATGTATCCGTAGCATGATAACAGGCCATCAAACAGGCTCCAACCAAGAGTTTCTTCGTCTTTGGCTTGCAATATGCGTGTGGGTTGTGGTGGCAGCCAACCCCAATCAGCGGCGACCGACAAGCTCTCGTCTGAAACGCTCCGTGCTCTATGTATGTACATATATATGTACTACGCGGGTGCCCAACCCCCTGAGCTCGGCCGGGCGCGGTCCATACCAGAGTGCCATGTGTGTGTGGTGTGTGGTGGGTGGTGTGTGGTGTGTGCTGCTGTACAGTACTCGTGCGCTCTTGGCAAAAGCAACGCTTCATTGTCCGTGTGCCAGGGTGCCAGGGCAGCTGCCTGCCAGAGGCCGACAACCAATCCAAGATCGATCGGGGATTGGACTCGGGCGGCGAACCAGCCAAGCTCATCTCTTCAACAGCCCGCGGTCTTGTTGTGCAACCCTTCTCTCAATCATCTTACCATGGCAAACTTGTGTGAGCTTTACTGTTTTGTCACATAGCCATGGCTATCAGTCTCTCAAAGAAGATTGATTTGAATTTGAAGCCCACGACCGATGACGCCAAGCAACTCTTGGAAATTGCCATCCGTCTCGGCTATGTACCGTGGTCAGGAGCGTCAGTCTGAGCGGACAGACTGCGCCGTCCTTCACAGGCGGCGTGGGGACGACTTGGTGGAGCACTGGCTGAGCCGTGCATAGCATTGCTGAGTAACCCTTGGCCAAATGTCGATTAAACTCAATCAATCATGTGCATGCATCCGGCCGGCAACATGGGGTGTACAGTACAGTTATGTACAGGTGTATGTGTGATGAGCCCAGGTCGAAGCGATGATGGAGGGAGTTTGAGTGTGGGGGGGGGGGCGCATGGACTGTCAGAAGGTGGGTACCTACCTGGGTACCTGCTGTTCCCAGAAGGTAGGTAGGTTCCTAGTGTATGTACCTAGATAGGTGGTAGGTACCCATTTGGGTGCCTGCGGCGCCTCGCTTTGTTCTCAACTCGCCTCCAGGTGTGTGTTTGTGGAAAGAGGGAGCTCTGGAAGATGATGATGGTGTCTAACTAGCTAGGAAGGAATGTGTGTGCGAGGGGTGCCCTTATATATATATATGGCTGACCCCTGCAAATAAGGGCTAGGGCTACGCCTAGGGCTACGCCTAGGGCTCTCGCAGTGAAATAGGTATAAGGCCTTAGCGTATACACTCCTTATATTTATAATACCTCCCCTTAGCTATATATAGGGCGTATATATATATAAAGCCTTACGATATAGCCTCTCCTTTATATATCCCTCTTACCTTTAATTTAATTAATTATAGCTAGCTATTCCGCTTATATAATACCTTATCTATATATAAAGCTTTTTAAAGCTTTATGTAGCCGCTTTCTTTATTTTTAGCTATTAAACGAATTAAAAAATTTTTTAAGAAGCTTTTTACAAAGCTATTTATAATTATTTTATTAATCCGCACTTATACTAGCCGAAAAAAGCCTTTATTAATATAGTTAATAATTTATTTATAGCGGATATTAATATACTTAGCCTTAGCTAAGTTATTTTTATTTAGCACTATAAGCTTTATATTCTAGCTATTTATAAAGATTAAAGATAAACTTAGCTATAGCTAGCTTAGCTTTATTAATAGCTAATACTACTATATTATAGCTATGCTTATAAGTATAAGTTTTATAAACTCCGCTTTTATTAATAAGGTTATTATAATTATCTACTTCTTACTTTTTTAAAAGATAAGCTTATCGCTAAAAAATATAATATAGCTAGCTATAAAGCACTAAGTACTTTAGTTATTAATAAAGGAAGTATCTAAATATATACGGAGCTTAAAGTCTTAAATTAAGTATTTCCCCCTTATTATAACCTTATAATTTAAGGTGCCTTTAATATAATACTATAGCGTCTTTATAATCGCTATATAGTTATATATCGGGTTACTACTAGCTTTAAAGAGCTTATTCGCTATATATATAATATCCGGCTAAGTGCTTATTAATAAGTAATTAAGGCTACCGGTTTAGTAAAGTTATTTTATAGTATTTATTATAAGTTCTTAACTCTTTTAGTTATAAGAAACCTTAAGTCTCGCTAGCTATAGCGCTTTTATAGCTTTAGTAACTTCTTAACTAAATTTCTTAAGGATCTTTTTAGCGAACCTCGTTTAGTATATAAAAATCGTCCTTACTGCTTTATCCTATTTAAATTAAATACCTAAGAATTTTTAAGGCTTCTTAAGCTACTTAGTCTTATATAGCTTAATTAAGATATTAGCCGCGGCCTTAATAGCTTTTTTATTAAGTACCGCTATAATAAAATTATTTATATAGATAATCGTAAGTATATTACTTACTTTATAGCAAAGGATATACTTATTTATTATAAGGCGCTTAAAGCCGTATTTTTATAAGTCTATACTTACTTAGTTATATTATTACTTAAACGAGCTTTTATAATTATATAAAGCTTTATTAAGCTTATAAACCTAGCTTATACTATCTTTAAGCTTATAAGGCTATATAATAAAAGTCTTTTTTTATACTTCTGTATATATATAAGCGTAAATAATATTTAACTATTCTTATTTTAAGTCCTTAACTATAATAATTATTATAAATAGCTTTAATAAAGCTTAATACGCTACCGCTATATAAAGCTTCTTTATAGGCCTATCCTTTAAGTCTTAGTCCCCTTAAATAACTTAACGAGCTTTTATAAAGGGTTCTTTACTTTAAACTAGCTTTTTAAGATAAACTTATTTTTTATTTAAAACTTAAGCCCTTAATAGTCTATAAATAAGGTTTTAAGTATCCTTTTACTTTAATTTATTAATTTCCCGCTTTATCGCGGGTAATTAATAAGTCTTATAGTTATCCCTTTTAAAGGCCTATTTTTAAGTTATTAGTAATCTTTTTATAGCGGCAATTATTATATTAAATATAAAGAGAACTAACTAATTACTTAAGTTATTAAATTAGTCCTTCTTTTAGTAAATTACTTTAAGGGCTATTAATACGCCCGGCTTAAATAAGTCTTAGTATTAATCCGTTATAGTAAGCTTTTTTATTAAAGCCTTTAATATAGTCCTTTAAGGCCCTCCTTTAATAGCTATTACTTAACTAGTTTACTAGTAAGTTAGCCGATTATTAAGTTAGTATACCTTATTAGCTTATAATACTTTAAGCGGGGAATTTATAAGTCTTTTACTACTAAGGTTTAGCGTATAAAAAATTAAGTGTATCTTTAGCTATAAGGTCTTTAAAAAAGTCTTTAAGCAACCTATACTTATAAGAGCTATTCTTAAACTACTTTAAACCCTTATAGTTTCTTTTAAGTATACTTTTAGTCTTTAAACTAAGGTATTTAATATTAAGATATTTATATTATTATTTCCTAGCTTTATTATTATTACCGGTAAGGAAGAGGTTTAATAAAAAGTTAATAATACCGGCTATAAAGCTTATTACTACTTAAAAGGTAATAATAGCTTTAAAGCTTATTACTACCCTAAGTTATTACCCTTAACTTAAGGGCTACCCGGCTTACCCCCTTTAAATTTATTATTTTTCTTATAGTTAAGATTATTTTAATAGTTAAGAGTCTTATAATAGCTTAAGCAATATAGTATTATATTCTTTATAAGGTTAGCATTATCCTTATCTTTATTAAAAACTATAATATTATAGTCTTTTCCCTTAAAAGGTAAGGTCTTTTTAATAGCTTTATAAAAGCATATATCTTTAGTAATTATAATTCTCTTTTAGTTAAGGAGCTATACTTTATAGATCTAACTATAAAGCCCCTTAAGACTTATAAGCCTTCTTTTTTACGCCTTAAGGTCTATCTTAGCTATCTTAGCTAATATTTTTTATAGCTTAATTATATATATAATATAACTTTAAGTCCCGATATACTTAATAGAGTATATATAAGGAACCTTAATATCTTTAAGTAAGGCTTTTAGCAGCGCCTCCTTTAAAGCTATACCGCGTATAGGTAGGAGGTTTGCTATATATATAGCTATCTTTATATACTAAGACTAAAAGAATTCCGGTAGCCCTATCTTAATATATATTACCCTCGCGGACTTTATAAATATATAGCTAGCTCTTTTTACCTTACCGTTTTGCTAAGATATATAAAGTGCGTTATAGCGTAGTATAAAGTAGTCCTCCTTTACCTAAGTCTTTATCTTTTTAATATAGAATTCCGTTGCGTTATTAAAGGCTAATACCTAAATAAAGGCGCTAGTAGCGCTATTCTTAACCTATATCTTTTAGGCCTTTATTATATTAAAGGCTTAATCTTATATAGGCAAAAATAGTACTTAATAAGATCCGGTAAAGATATTAATACTATAAAGGTAATAGTTAATGCCTTTATAGCCTATAAGCTTATATTAAAGGAAGTTTTAATATATATATATAAAGAACGCTTAGGCTACTACGCTTAAATTACGACTAATTATCGCGTCCGCTTTCTTTAAGTAGTAAGCTTTATAATAAAATCTCTTAGCCTTTTCTTTATTAATTTTCAGGCTAGCCTTATTATACGCTTTAAAGACTATCTTTAAGCCTATATAGCTAAGGCGGCGGTATATCGTCTTATAATCTATATATTGCTTAGTATATAATAAAGCTATAAAGCTTAAAGTTATATATATACCCCTTAGCTTTATATCTAGGATTATTATAATATATATCTTTTAAGTAATATTATAGACCTTAGTCTTAAAAGATATATAAAATAGCTATTTCTTTATATTATTTAGCTTAATACCTTTCTCCTTAAAGTATTAGTTATTAATAAGGTTAGCTAATAATATTAATATATAATTAATATTTAATAGCTTTAATATAATATTGCTAATAATAACCTTAATAGTGCTTATAGCTTTTATTTATAGCGGGCTACTATTTAATAATATTATCGAAAAAGGGTTAATAGCTTTTATATTAATAAACTATTTTAAGTTATTAAAGTAGTAAGTCGCGTATTTAAAGTCTATAATAGCTTTATCTTAAATAAGCTTATATTTATCTATAACGTGTTTATCTATACCTATACCGCTTAAGAGGTAGCTATTAAATTCGCTATTAGCTATTATAATAGCCGCGTTGCTTATTTTCTTTTCGTTATTAATCGCGGCTTTAGTAGCTTAAAATACCTTTTTAAATTTAAGGGCTTTATTAAGGTACTTAGTTTAGTAGTTTAGCTCTTTATATATAACTTTCCTTAGCTTAATATAGTAGCCGCACTTTAAAATAACGGTCTCCTTAAAGGTATTATATTTTTTATTTAGTTTATTAAAGCTAATAGTATTCTTATTTAAGTCTTTTTTAAAGCTTTTAATACTGCTTCCGCTTGTAAAAGAGTGATTTTACTACTTTAATAAATCAGCTATTTAATCCTTACTTAATTAGCTATGCATAGGGGGGTGTATAAATTATATAAAAACCCGCATTAAATAGCCTAGCTTTAGTTCGTCATTTTCTAGGTCCTTACGTCCTTATACGACGTCTATAACGTTATATACAGAACTAAGGAGGTTAGGGTAGCTAGATAAAACAAGGATCCGCTTAGACTTAAACTAACCTTAACTAGCTTTAAACACGAATTGCCGCATAAGGAAGGGACATATAGCCACGGGGTAAATTGCTTTAAAATTAGCATTCTTCGGGCTTTAAGACTACCCGAAGGCCGGTCCGGATATGTCACTCCGTTCCCTTATATTTGTTTATAAAAGGCAAATCTACCGCCACTAAATAGCTAGGGATTCTATAAGCACTTACGCACTTAATTCTTTATTAATTAATTCCAGCTAAAATCTTGCCTTACACAACATCGACTCCTCTATTACGTGATATCACGTGATCCCCTGATTTCCCCACAATTTTGCTGCTGCTCTAACTTTTAACACCGCTATTATTACTAAGGCCCTTATTTTTACTAAAAGCAGTATTAGCTAAAACCTTTAACTTTTTAGCTTTAACTACTATTATAAGCTATTTATATATCTTATCTTTTAAGATATAGTTCTACGTTATTAATTTTAAGCTTAGTTAATAAACTAATTAAAGCAATCCTTTTAAATACCCTTAAAGACTATAATAATAAAGAGTCGTTTTAAAAGACCTTTTTTTACCGCAATAAGTTAATCTTAGTATTAATATAGCTTCTTTATAAACTCCTTTATACTAATAAACTTCTTTTTATTTATAATTATAAATTTTATAAAAGTAGCGTAAAATATAACTTTAAAGACCTTTATAAAGGACTTTTTAATTAAGTTTATAGTTTTTTTTATAGTTATATAAGCTTTTTACCTATTTTTTATAAGGAGATCCCTTATCTTAAGCATAATACTTATAATAATACTATACTTCGCCGCTTTATTATTCTTCTTTTATACCTTAAACTTAAGTATACCCGCTAAAAGCATTACTTTAATTTTATTAAGGAAGCCTTTAAGTTTTTTATACTAAAGGGAATTATAAGCTTTATTATCTATAAATTATAATTTTCCTAGCTTTAAAGCTTATTTATATTAACTTTACGCTCTTATCTTAAAGCTATTAATACTATTATATATTAAAGGTTAAAAAAAGTTATAAACTTACTAATAATAACTATCTTACTATATTAAGCTATTAATATAGTAAATCTTTTACCGCTTATAATATAGATATAAAGTTAGCTAAATATAGCTATAAAGTAATATTCTTCTTAAGCATATATATCTTATACGATATACTTAATTAAGGCTATTAATTTATATTATTATATAAATAGCAATAGCCTTAGTATCTCGAGCTACCGCTACCTTAGTCTTTAAGGGCCTATAGGTTAAAGGTTTAAAATATAATTAAGATAATTAAAGTAATTAAAGTGATTAAGGTAAAGAAGTAAAGGTAGTAATTCGCAGCGCGTAAGGGCTATAACCTATAGAAAGAAGGAGCTTTAGAAGATAATAATAGTATCCAACTAGCTAAGAAGGAATATATATATAAGGGGTGCCCTTATATATATATATAGCTTACCCCTGCAAATAAGGGCTAGGGCTACGCCTAAGGCTCTCGCAGTAAAATAGGTATGGGGCCCTGGCGTATGCACTCCTCATATTTATAACAGTGTTGAATTGCTATAAATGGATCTTCATTGTATGTACATACTCTGTAGGTACATACAGTACGTTGGCTAGTACATATAGTAGGTACTATCTTAGGCACTTCATGACCACCTTGGCACTTGGGCACCTTGCACTGCTCAAGGAACCTGACGACACAAACATGATGATGCGGGGCGCGAAACCTGCCTTGGCCTACTCTCGTTTTCCCTCTCCTACCCGCCTGGCTCATCCCGACATCTTCAACGCCCTGTCCATTAGTGCCGGGGCAGACAGCGAAGCGGAGCC
>JAPEBW010002272.1:0-13488 GCA_027405785.1 Ophiocordyceps robertsii
ATCGGCATGGAGCGGTAGGAGGCCCGTGGACCCTTCGAGCTGCGCCGGTTGACCTCTCGTCCGCTTCCTCGGCCCCCGTCGAGACCACGACCCGTCGAAGAGCCCCCTCGTCCCCGCCCTTGAGCTCCTCCTCTCCCCCCATCACCGCCGGACGACATGGCGCTGGAGCTCACCGAGACGGGAGGCGGCGGCGAGTCGCTCTCGTCGTCGCCCTCGTCGCCGCCGCCGCTGCTGCCCGAGTCCCCCTCGTCACCCTCACCCTCGCCCTCGCCCTCGTCGCTTGCCCCCTGGTCACGCGGCACCCGCATGTCGCCCTACTCGCGGGACAGCCACGGCCTCTCGCTGGGCCCGCCCCGACGCTCGCTCTCGTCGCGCGAGCCCCCGTCGCGCCGCCAACGGCCCGCCTACCACCCGGCCGAGCTGCTGCGTGCGGCGCGGGCCGCGGGCGGGCGCTTGGCCAGGGCCTTTTACCGCCTGACGCCCGCCCAGCGCGCCCTCGGCCTGGCCGCCTTCGCCGCCGGCCTCGTCGCCCTGGTGCTCGCCGTCGTCTACTCGCACCGCTTCTTCGCCTGGTTGACCCCCCACGCGCGGGCCTGGCGCGATCGCCCCGGCGGCTGGCTGCTCGTCTTTGCCCTCATCTTCGCCGCCGCCTTTCCGCCCCTCATCGGCTACTCGACGGCCACGACGCTCGCCGGCTTCGTCTACGGCTTCCCCGCCGGCTGGCCGCTCGCTGCCACGGCCTGCGTCGCCGGTAGCCTGTGCGCCTTCCTCGCCAGCAGGACCGTCCTCAGCGCCTACGTCGACCGCCTCGTCGGCCGCGACCATCGCTTCGTCGCCCTCGGCCAGGTCCTCCGCCGCGATGGTCTGTGGTGTCTCACCGGCATCCGCTTCTGCCCGCTGCCCTACAGCCTGAGCAACGGGTTCCTCGCCACCATCCCCAGCATCACCCCGTCGGCCTTTGCCCTCTCCACCGCGCTCTCAAGGTATCTTCCCCCCCCCCCCCGCAAGCCCGGGAGCACACGCTGACCCCTCGCCCCAGCCCCAAGCTCCTCGTCCACGTCTTCATCGGCAGCCGCCTCGCCGCCCTCGCCGACAAGGGCAACTCGATGACGGCCGCCGACAAGGCCGTCAACTATCTGAGCATGTTCCTCGGCGGCGCCGTCGGCCTCGCCGTCGGCCTCGTCATCTACCGCCGCACCGTCGCTCGCGCCGCCCAGCTGGCCCGCGACGGCGGCGCCGACCTCGACGACGCAGACTTTGACGACGACGACGACGCCCAACGCGTGCAGTCAAGCTACCACGACTCCGACGCCGCCCTGCTGGACCCGGAAGACGCCGCCGCCGTCATGCTCGACGACGATTTGCTGCCGTGGGACGCCGAAGGCACCGGCGCCGGCCAGGGCAGGTAAAAATGGGCCTCCGGGCGACGCAGCATGAGCGAGGGAGGATGTGCTCATCATTGTTCAAGCGTGGCACTAGCACAAGAACCTCACCGTGTCTACAGCAAGTCGTCTCCTTCGCCCAGCTGAATATAGGTGAAGCCCGCCGAGTCTCGCAAGAGTTGGCCACACGGCAATTGTATAAGTTCAACGACTGATTTACAACCACATGTAATTTGACTACCACGTCTCGGCACACGAGAGTGGTTAAACCTGTAAAGCGAATGCTCGTGGGTAAAAGAGGCGAGAAAATCACGACGCGGCTTTAGGCCCGTCATAATCACAGCACTTTCGGCAATCTGCCTGCGTCCTTGTGTCGAGCCCTCATCCCCGTGTTCCCATGTCTTGGGTGCCCATTACCGTGTTCGCCGCCTTCCAAACGCCGTCGCTCATCAAAATCACGCTGAGTAGACCGAGGGAGAGAAAGGGCAAAATCAAATTGCGGCAATGATGAAACACGATTGACTGCCGCAAAGACTTGATGTAGAGTCGCAAAAAGTGCAAATCAAGGGTTCCCGCGGTGTTGGTTGAGAAACTGGATGGCCTGCTCCATGGGATAGCCAATGAAGACAGGCCCCGTGAAAACCATCTGTGGCGCTCCCCCCTTCGATGAGCTGGGATTCACAAAGGCAGGCTGAGGTGCTGGCGAAGGAGATGATCGTGGCATGGCCGCGCGGGCTGGGGTAAAGGGTGCGTCCCGGATCACGTTGGGGGCGGGGCTGGCCTGGGCTTGACCCTTGGGACAGCCAAGGCCATTGAGTGCAGTGAGCTTGGTATGGTCAAAGGGGCACTTGCCACTCGTGACAGGTGCCTGTGTGCTCCGGGCTGGGCTAGGCATGCGTACAGGAGCCGGCGGGGGCGAAGGCGGGTGTTGTTCCTCACGGCCAGACACCTCGTAGATGGGGACGGAGATCCCCCAGGGTCGACTGGGCGACTCTCCGACGCGGACCTCCTTGAGCGGCCTGTCGAAGTGGGCCTGACGCTCGCCGTCGTCGTGGCCGGGCGGCTGGTCGGCGTCGGACTCGGCCGTGCCGCTGACGGCCTGGGCCCAGCTCTCAACGCGCTCGTTGGAGGCTCGGTCCGCGTCGCTCCGATGCCCCAGCGCCTCCTCCTCCTCCTCGGGAAGCATGGACTGGTGAATCTGGCCGAGGCCCTCAATCATGCTGACAATGTTGCCGTACTTGGAGTCTAGTTTCTTGATCTGTTCCTCGTTCTTCTGGTAGCGTCGGAGACAGACTTCGTGGCTGCGCGGCAGCTCATGCTTGTGCGTCTCGACATAGTGGGCAATTTCCTCAGCCGAGTGCCTGTCCATGAATCGTATGGGGCACTTGCTGGCGGCGGTGCCGCTGGGGGGCGGCTGCGAGGCTGATTCATCAAACATGGCGGCACAGATGGGATCCGAGGAATGGGGCAAAGACTGGTCAGGCACACCGGGCTGCGAGGCAGGCTCGTCATTGTCAGCTGGCGACTGCCTGCTAAAGGGACATTGCAGGTTGCCCTTTTTGCCCTCGACGGTAAAGTCCTGCTCCAGGGCAGTCGACATGGACGTCTGGTGGTGCGACGTTTGCGACAGGGACTCTCGACTGGAGCCCGTCGTCTTGCTGGGCTCGGCGAGGGAGACGAGCTGGGTGGCGGCGCGGCGTCCGTCGCGGATGACTATGGCGATGTGATGCTGGGACTGGGGAGAGGAGCGTTGGGGAAGAGGAACGGGAGAGGTGTCATCGACGGAAGTGTGCGGAGGCAGCTGCAGCTTAGCCAGCGTCTCGGCTATCTCCGGAGTAGACGGCGCATACTTGTCGGCCAGGTATTGGAACTGTGCGTGGCGTGGGAGCGTTAGCGCAAGGCCGACTGGATCGTGGTGGCGCCAACAGAATGAAGCGACGACGAGACGCGGCAGATGGGTCAGAGAAATAAGAGTTTGTCAGTCTCGGCAGGCGAGCTGCTCATGATCTAGAGCTAATGATATCTCATCATGTTTTTTCGGCCCACGTCTCGTCTCGGCATGGATGGAACAAGGCAGGAAGACGTTTTCTTACCTGCTCGTGAGCGAACCGCAGCTTGTGTTCGAGGACCGTCTTGCGGTCGGCCAGGAGCTGAACCTCGTCGGCAAGGGCATTGAAAGCATCGGCCAGGGTGTGGGAGAGTCGCAGATGGTCCATACCCAGGACGAAGGCGGGATGGATTGTGATGGGAATGTGAGAGGGGAGGGGGGAAGAGAGAGGAGGCGAGGGGAGAAGGAGACGAAGTTGCTGCTGAAATGGAGCGAGGCGAGAGGAAAAATGACTGGGCAGAAAAAGAAACAGGGCAGGCGGTGGAGGACGCGGGCGCTGAAAAAGAGGTCGCACAGGGGGCAGAAGTATCTGGCTGGTACTGCGCCCTGACAGGTGACCCAAAGGCTGAGGGTGCCGGGGCGGGGCAGCGCGGGTGACACGGCGGGTTTCAAGTGCTCGGGTAAGTACTCGGGTGGCTCTGCAAGGGGCCTGGGCGGGCGGAGACGGGCGGGTTAGAGTTTCAAGAGGCCGCTGGCGACAACGGGGGGCCAAAGTACAGGCCCGCCGGCCGGTACGCGCACAGTACTTGCTCACGGGCTGGGTGGCCGACAGAATCACGGCGTGCATGGGCGCTGTGCCTTGGCGGAGACACAGGCTCCAGCAGCCCGTACGTGCATTGGTCGGGGGCCCTGTTGCCGGTGGAGCTGCCTCCTCTAGGACTCGCCGTCCGTCTCCAACCACCGTCGCATCACGAAGCAGGGCAGTCTGTGAGCGACTTTTTTGATTTTTTGCCCGTGTATGTGTATGTACGTGGTTTTTTGCCTGTAATCACTCTGCTCCTCACTCGTGCACGTATGTATGTGTGTGTGTGTATATATATGTCTCTACGGACACTGTAAAATCGCTCGTTTTTCTGAGCGGAAGAGGATTCTCGTTGTCGTCGTCGTCGTCCTCCAAAGCAGCTCTCCTCCCCCACCCACTCGCCCACCCTATACACACACACACCACACATCACACGCACACACACTCTCTCTCACACACACACACGCGCGCCATCCAACAGCAGCACGCATCCCTCAACTCTCCCTCGAGAACCCCACCGACAATGGCCGCCGCCATGGACATTCCTCCGGCCAAGCTTTTGAGCTGCGTGAGCCACGCCGTGCCCGGCCAGCTCCTCGTCACCGAGCTCTTCTTCCAGGTGCCCCTCGACTACGCCAACCCGTCAGCCGGCACCATCACCCTCTTTGCCCGCCGCGCATCCAAGCGTGAGCGGCCCATATCCCCCCCCGAGCATGACGACGACAACGACGGCGACAAGCCCTCTTCGCCCAAGCCCTACATGGTCTACCTCGAGGGCGGGCCCGGCTTCGGCAACCGCGAGCCTCAGGAGCACCCCCTCACCCGCGCCCTTGTTCCTCGCGGCTACCAGCTGCTGTTTCTCGACCACCGCGGCGTCGGCATGAGCACGCCCGTGTCGACCGCCATGCTTGCAAAGCTGGGCGATGCCGACGCCCAGGCCCGCTACCTGCGCCTCATGCGCCAGGACAACACGGTCCGTGACTGCGAGGCCGTCCGCAAGTGTCTCACCGACGGCTGGCCCGCCGCCAAGGCCGCGTGGTCCATCTTTGGTCAGTCCTACGGCGGCTTCGTCTCCCTCTCCTACCTTTCCATGTACCCGCACGGCCTCCGCGAGGTCTTTCTCACCGGCGGCCTCGCTCCCGTCGGCGAGGCCATCGACCGCGTCTACGAGGCCACCTTTGCCAGGACGGTCGAGCGCAACGAGCAGTACTTTGCAAAGTTCCCCGAGGACGTCCAGGTCCTTCGCCAGCTGGCCACTTACATCGAGAGCCACGGCGCCGTCTCCCTACCCGCCGGCGGCTCGCTGACGGTGCCCCGCCTGCTCACCAGCGGTATCGCCTTTGGCGGCCACGGCGGCTTTGACAGCGTCCACAACCTCCTCCTCCACCTCAAGACGTCCCTTGACCAGTTTGGCTTCTTCACGCGCGCCGCCCTGCAGGCCGTCGAGTCCTTCACCACCTTTGACGCAAACATCATCTATGCCATCCTCCACGAGGCCATCTACTGCGACGGCCCCGGCCAGTCCTCCAACTGGTCCGCCTATCGCGTCGGCCGCGCCCTGGACCCCTTTTCCTGGCTCAACCCCGGCCGCGACTGCTCCAACCCCAGCCAACCGCTGTACTTTTCGGGCGAGATGATCTTTCCCCTCCACTTTGAGACGTATCCGGAGCTCATTCCCCTGCGTCAAGTTGCCGAGAAGCTGGCCACGGCCCATGACTGGCCACAGCTGTATGACAAGCAGCAGCTGCGCAACAACTCGGTTCCCGTTTACGCCATGTCCTACGTCGAGGACATGTATGTCGACTACGACTTTGCCAGGCAGACTGCCAAGCTTGTCAAGGGCACCAAGGTGGCCGAGACCAACATCATGTACCACTCTGCCTTGCGGGCCAAGTCGGAAGAGGTGTTGCAGACCCTCTTCAGCTTGAGAGACGACGTTCTCGACTGAGTCCGGAGGCCTGGCCCCCCCCTGCTCGCAAACCGGTCACTGCTGCGCATTTGATGGTTGTTTCCCTTCCTCCGTGACATTGCAACGCCCCCGGAGGAAATCAAACACATGGCTGTCATATCCACCCACGCTTCTCGGACACGCTAAAGTAGCGAGCCGTAGCAAGCCCACAACTAGAGCCATAAGTAGGGCGGTAGAAGTTTTGGTGAATCCGAAATGTCCTGCTTGGGATTCGGGACAGTTTCGAGCCTCGGGGACTGAATTTTGCCTCGGCTGACTCGTTGACCGGAGATCTCCACCAGCATCCGAACCCAAAAGGCCATCTGACGGGACATCCTTGCACAGCGCAAATGGGACCCGTGCCGATACGTAGCATGACACTCGACCCGAGTCTATTCCGATGGACCGTGAAGTTTTGGTGGCGACCGTCCCCTCATCCTTTCCCCTCTCAAACACATCAGATAGGAAAGAGGAAAAGAACAGAAATGAAGTTCGTTGCCGCCCTTCTGGCCTCTGCTGCCAGCCCTGCCCTGGCCCAGCCTCTGGGGAGCCGTCGGGGGAACTTTTTGGCCGCGACCCGAAAAGGTGCATGACAACGATGGCATTCGGGCAGCTCTGGTGGAGTTGGCTTGTTTTATACACGCTTGAATGCAGGTGCCGTGGGAACTTTCGGTGGCCGTCTGGCTTGCGCCTGAGTCGGCCATGAAACAGATCTTTGAGCCGTCTGCGATGGGCCAGGTTTTGATTGTCTGTACTCGTCGGAGCTCATGGTGGGACGGTGGGCGGAGGGCATGGAATCCGTTAAGTTGTCCGGACCTGTTGGAGCTGAGGCAAGTCCGTAGGCACATGTTGGCCACGGGTCTCCGTGGAGCAAATCTCATCTCCAATGCTTGGTGAGTAATCGGCGCGTCATGTCCACCGTTGTTCCGGCCAGACCAGACCAACGGGGCTGGTGGAACAGTCCTCGAGTCAGCATGAGTGTTGGGCCAGCCCTTGACACAGCCCGTCGTCGATAACCGCCTCTGGACGCTTGACAGTCTAGCCATGCTGCTGGTCCAGGGGCCAACACACCAGTGACGCCGCCGCTACCCTTCCTCAATCTCGGCTTGAAATTGATATTCTGTATGGATGGATCGTAAGCAAGCCTCGGGGCTAGGCATATCGGGAAGGGTGGCTCTCTCCACTTACGCCAGAGCCTGTTGGCTGCCGTAGAAATCACCTCGGCCTTTGCAAGCAGCTTCTCCTCTAGCTTCCCGTCGTTGCGCCCCTTGAGGCGAATCTTGTTGGGCTGAGCCTTGCGAAAAGTCAGCATCCAGAGTCCTCTTGGCATGCGTCGCTTCCCTACCTGCATCAGAACAGGTAGCAACTCTTTGGGGTCCGCGTTCGCAATAGACGCGACGCTGCGATAGCCGCTTTCCCAAAAGACTCGGCTGTAGGCCGCGTAAACACTCTGTGCGCCCGTCGAGCTCGGCAAGAAACCTACGCCGTGCGGCTTTTGATAAAGGGTATCTTTGTCAAAGCCAAGAGATCAGTCCTGGCGCCCGCCATCAGTCTGTCAGAAAAATGGTCGAGTGCTGCCGACATGACTCTACAGCGCCGTCAGCAACTCACTCACTCAGGCAACAGGCCGGTCGGCCATCTCCAGGCGTCTTACCCCCAACCCATCTTTTCGCAAAACTTGATCATTCCCGCGGCGAAGCCCTGGCACGTCTGCGAGAGGGCCTGCACAGTGCCTCGTGGCACGTCGTATTTGCGGGAGACGACATGGATCGGCATCTCGTTGCACAGGTCCCGAAGCTGGAATGCGAGATAGAACCGGCGGTAGACCCGGGCCAGGTTCTTCTCCTCTTGACTGTTTTCCCTCAACGACGCCCCGTGGCCCCTGCAAATGCACTCAGTCTGTGGCCAAGCCGGGCAACGTCGCCATGGAACAACTCACAGTCTGAGTATCGCCGTAGGCTTGATTCCGAGAAAGCTAAGCACGCGCAACCCGCTCTCATCCAGGAGCTCCATCTCGTTGCGGAAGACTTGCCAATTGACTGCGACGCCAAAGTCTTGGACGGGAGTAAAGACGTATAGGATGTGCATCTCGCCGTCCATGACAAAGGCTCGGAGTGCCCTGGAAAGCTCCTTGTGAACAAACACCCCATCGTCCGGATCGACTGCTGAGGCTACAATGGCGTTGCCCAGCCGAGTCGGTACGAAGTTCCCCAGAGCGTCGCTGGTGGCGAGGCCCATGCTCTGCAGCTCCTCCAGGCTCGACTCGGTACGGCTATGCACAACCTCCGAGCTCTGTGAATGGCTCAACAGCGACTTGGAAAAGTAATCGTGGACAGAATCCCGACTCGTTGCCAAGCGAATAGAGAGGACCTCCAAGAGTGCCCTTGATACCATGTCAGTGACTGCAAGGAGCTCGAGTCCATGGCCGACGTACCGCTGGAGGCGTCTGTTCTCGGTGTTGAGGCAGCTCGAAACTTTTGGGATTTCGGCATGCATGAGCTCCAAAATCGACTCCAGGTCCGCTTCGCGGCAGCAGAGATATGTTTCGCCGACTGGTGACCTGCCCCGTCGACCAGCGCGACCTCTCATCTGCCTCAGCATTGCTGGGCCGACGAGCTCTCGGCCCATACGGGCGTTGTGTAGGATAACTCTCCGCGCAGGACTATAAACGGTCAGAATATATCGACTCGGCAACAAACGCCGTCGCTCACAGGTTGATGCCAGCCGCCAAGCTACACGTGGCAACGCAGACAAGAATGGTCCCGGCGTCGTAAGCAGCGGCAACGAGGTCTCGCTCCTCGCTGGTCAGACCGGCCTTGAAACGTTCAGCCCGTGATCAGCGTGACTGGCTTTAGACTCACATCTGAATCTAAGTAAGCCCACAGTGGTCCAGGGAAAAGGGAGCGAGTTCTGCATTCCGAGCCTTACGGTGAAAAGCAACGCCGTATAAAACGGTTTCTTCAAGGGTCGGATCAACTCCAGTGCTCAGACTACGCAAGTCCCCGAGCAAGTCCATTCTCTTCTCGACCAGCTCAGCGCTGAGCACATCAGGCTCGGGCATGACGCGGCTAATCCAGCGGGCGTCCGCCTCACAAACGCCCCGGCTGCCGGCGAACACCAAGGCACCAAATCCCGATGACGCCGTCTCGTGGGCAAGTGCAACTACAGCGTTAAGCACAGGATCGGCAAACTCCTTGTGGATTGAACCTTGTATCTGCCTGACGGGCGCCACTCGGCCCGCCACAAAGTCTGGTCCTCTCGGAGGCGCTGAAGAGCCGGGCAGGTTGCGCCCGAGCCCAGCTGGAAACACCTTTCCGTCATATACGAGGTGCTCCTCGATGGGTACGGGCCTGTACCGCGTCTCGTAGCAATGGGCATCGAGCCATTGCGCCATAAGGTTCATGTTCTGCAGAATAAGCTTTGGCGAGTATGTACATGGGGCGGTTGGGAGCATTGCAACTCACGGGTAGCGTAGCACTCATGCCTATGATCTGGATGGGCTGATCAAGACAGAGCAGCTTGGTAGCTATGAGTTCCAGGAGATAACCGCGGTGGTCATCGTCCACCATGTGCAGCTCGTCTAGCACCACGGCTCGGAGCTTGGAGATTGAGCAATCGTCAATCGCCGTGTTGATGAGGGTGTTTGCCTTGCTCACGAGTCAGCAGAGCGCGGCTGGCGGACACAGCCGGTGGGCCGACCTTTTCCATGGTACAGACGCCAATCTCAAAATCATCCCAGGTCGCCCTAACTTTCCCACCTCCGAAGAAGCCCACGACCCTAATGGCATTGTCATCTGTGCGCCGGCGCCAAGGGCCGCGGTGGTCCTGCGTGCCTTCAGGCCCGGCTGCGGCCTGAAGGCCATGGACAACATTTCGCAGCCAGCGGACCTTTTCCTGGACAAGAGCAACATAAGGCAGAACGAGGAGCGTCTTGACGCCGGGCTCCTCGATAACTCGCTTCAGCATCAGCACTGGGCCACAGTTAGCAGGCGGGAGGGCCAGGCCAATCAGGGAGTTACAGCGCACAATCTGCGACCAAGGATTTGCCGCCGCCAGTCGGGGCGCAATATACGAGGTTCCTCTGCCCATCGAGAAGCCCGGGACCCTTGAGGCAGTTCCTCTGCCAGGGATAGATTTGTTTGATTCCCAAAGAAGCAAGATTTGTCACGAGCAAAGGCGGGAGGTCGTAGAAGGCATGGGAGAGGTCCAGCTCGGGGTCTTGAGACGACGTCGGGGTCGCGGCGATGAATAATCGTTGCGAATACTCTGACACTGCCACAGCATCGCCCAGATGGGCAATCCTGCTGGCGGTGAGGCGCGCAGGGGCAGCGGGTAAGCTGATGGCGCGCTGGAATTGCACGACGCCATGAGAAGGATTCCTTCGGGATAGAGCATCGCCATCGTTGTTTGACCAGCTTCTCTTGTGGCCAGCGACTGAAGACGGCGCGAGTGGAGGCTGGCGCTGCTCCTGAGCCTGCTGCAGGCTGGTCTTGTGCAAGAGGCCCTGCATGCTCTTCATGATGAGCGGCGGGGGGGCGATGAGGATCCGAGGTCCGGTCGCATGCACAAGCTAGAAATGAACGCGTTCAGATACGCATTCATGGCTTTCCCAGCCTCTCTCTCTTTGTTCTCGGGGATTTCTCGACAGGCATCTAGCCGCATTGCTGGCTGACCGGGGGCGGTGGAGGCGGAACTGCAGGGTCGGATGATGCCTCGTCGTCAGCTTGCCAGCGCCCACTTGTGTTTTGAACCGAGGCACTGTGCGACGAGTACCGTCGGCAGTGCGAGTCGTAGCGCGAGCCTATCAACGCGTCACACAGTGCGGAAAGCACATGCACAGTCCTCGTGCAGTAGCGCCTTCGCGCCCTGAACCAATGCGCCGCTGGATACGTCAGAGGCTACATTCGCGGTGTCACGTGACGGATAGCCCAAGCGATTCGTCTTCAAGACTGGCAGCAAGCCGGGTTCTCCATGTACTGCCCTGTACCGTCCACTACTCATGTCCTGCACACAAGACGGTACCGTCTGCATGCACTGTACACATGTGTGCATGCTCAAAATGCGGGAGAGAGACAAAAAAGCATGGCCATGCAGAGCCACTTAATAAACGCGGGGCGTTCCTGGCACCTGCTGACATTTCAGACCCCCTCTCCCTCGGCCTCGCACAACAAGCCCAACCAAGCCCGCGGCGCCTGGGGCACGCTGCAGCCCCGATTTCCGAGGCACTTCTCCAAGGGCTGCCCCGCGGGCCGTCATTGGCCGGCGGGCGTAACCCTGTGCCTCGCCTTTGCTTTGGCTCCGGCATGATTGGCAGCACCAACTTATGCATTCACGCATGTTCCCTGTACACGACCAGGTACCTAGGTGGTAGGTACCTAGGTACCTATCCTACTACACGCTGGTACCCACTGTATCTGTAGAGCCCCTATATGCACATACCAGGGGCAGCGCTCTCAGCGCACATGCACCGTTTTCTGCATAAGGCAATGCAATGGGTGCAATGGATGAACCACGAGTATCGGCCAAGTACTTGGTACGCCGGCGTCCCATCTTCAGCCTGGGAGCCAGATCACACTCCGTCCCGCTCCTTGCTCCGTCAACCTCTAGCGACAGCCGCTAAAAGTCGACGTCGCCGCCACCTCCACACCTATGTACATATATATGGCTCTCCCCCTTTCTGCCAGCACTGTATGCATGCATGTATGTGTGTTCTGTACATTCGAGTACGCGGCCTGTATTCGGCGGCTGCCGGCCACATTGCAGGGTCTAATCACACCCGGGCCGGCATGCACCAATGCCGCGATGGCGATACAGCAGAAACCTTCCAACAGACGTTCACTAAACTACCGTCGGGTGTGGAGCGCTTTGGAAATGGCCATGGCTGGCCAGGTGTCCACTCTTCAACCAGGCCATGCTTCGTACCGTACAAGCGGACGTGGTGGTGCCTTGACCACTGTCCATGGCCACAGACTTCGAGCAAAGGCTCCTTGGGTGGACGAGGTATCGTGCCGTGAGTGAGTGGGTTGAGTGCTGACGGATGCGCATCGCCGTAGGTATCGACGGCTGTGCGGCCAGAGCACGACGCCCCGGGGGCTCTCCTGTCCATTGACGTCTTGGCCAGCGATGCCCCTCCGAACCAACGAGCCATCACGGGGTGGGCGTCTTTGACACGAACAGCTGGCTCAGCACTGTGCCGTGCCCAGCGCCACATTCCGACGTTTCACGGTTTCACAACCTTCCCCAAGACTTGACTGCTGCGACAGTGGCTGCCCTCGCCTCAATCCACTGACGATGCTCTGTCCTTGGTTCACGGCTAAAATTGGCCTGTTTCACGACTATGGCGCCCTTCCTTTTCCCTGGCTTGCACTTCCCTCGCTCTCCTCATTTCAACCAGATGTGCGAACATGTACGAAGCAGAACGACCCTTGGTAAAATTGTCCCTTCTTGGCCAGTGCTTGATCTCCGCGCAATTATGATGGGCGCACCCACACCCTAGCGGTCGTCCGATTACGACCGCAATCTATTACTCTTGCTCTGCATTAATTGTCACCGCGGGTGGAGGTACAGAAGACAGCCTGCTGGCGCGAATCCTCTGTAGGTCAAAAGGCGGTACGGCAAGAATGTGCAGCCAGGGTGGCAGATGTCGCTCCCTCGGTCCCGCCCTCGCTTGAATTCCATCAGGCAGGCCGTCCGTCTCGCCAGCTCGTCATGACGCTCAAGCCCACGGCACGCACGTATGGGAAGCATGGGCCGCCGCCGATGCGCCTCTCGCCCGGCGTCTCGGTCCGCTCGTACCAAGAGAAAGCCCACGTCGCTCCCGCAGACTCACCTTGTTGCTCGCCGGGTTGCTCGTTGCGCAGCCAGGCCTCAAAACGGACAATGCTTCGCCACCCAGGGCTAAATATATTTTACTCATGTTCTTCCATGGCGATACAAAACATGGCTACAGAACGCCGCATGTACCGAATACCCACGTACCTGCCTGCCTCTTTTTTTTTCTGCCTGACTGGCGCGCTTCGTATGCACGTCGTCTGCCATCTTGGCATGCAATGAGATATAAGCCAAGGTCCCTTGCGCGGATGCGATACCTATGGACGGACGAGCGGACGGAGGTATTTCAAAGGCACGCGCAAAGTACGGAGTACTGCATGCGTGCCGAGGCGGCGGGGCGGAGGAAAAGTCAAGGGTACCTACATATAGGCCAGGGTCCAGACGCTAGTACCTTGAGCTGCCGGGGCCTCCCAGGCTTCCCGCCCTCCCTCTCGCCCCCCTTCACCTCTCTCTCCCTCTCTCTTGCTCTCTCAACAGCCGTCCGAGAGAGAGCGCGCCTTGCCGTTGCCAACGTCGGCAACTCTCGGCGGGGGCAAGGCGGCCGCGCACCATGTTCCGAGCCCACGATCGGCGGTCAAACAGGCCGTGACATGTCATGACGCACACACATGGGCGCACGCGCACGCAACTGGCCAGGCCGAGGCGGATCAGTACCTCACGTAGGTTCCTGGTGTGATATGCGCGCGTGTATGCATGA
>JAPEBW010002273.1:0-13450 GCA_027405785.1 Ophiocordyceps robertsii
ACTACTACTACTACTACTACTACTACTACTACTACTACTACTACTACTACTACTACTACTATTACTACTACTACTACTACTACTACTATTAGTTATAGCGTATTTACTATTATATTAAGGAATAGATATAATAACTTTTTAGTAGCTTTTATAAGTTATAAAAATTCGTTTACTTACGTTTAAAGGTTTATAAAATATTATTTATATAATTATATTAATTATACCGCGGCGTAAATTAAAAATATTATTTTATTTTCAGACTTTACTAAGGAATATATTACTTACTTAATAGCTATCTTTTAGCTTTTTACAGAGTATAAGCTTACTTTCTCCGCTAAGAAGTCCTTTTAAAGGTATTAGTTAATTTAGCTCCTTAAGTTCTAAGTTAATAAGGTTAGCTTTATAAATACTAAAAAATATTTATACGCCCTCCGCGCTATTTTATTCTTTTATACCCTCTAGGCGCTTAAGAAATAGATTAGCCTTATTAACTAGCTTTAGCACCTTATCGCTTACTTCGCTTAATAAATCGCCTTACTATAAGAACTAAAAACTAAAAAGATTAAAACTATAAGGGATAATAAGTAGCTTTTTAGCGGGTAAGTATAAGTATATTCTATAACTAAGACTAAGTTTATACCGACTTTAGGGGAGCTTTAAGCGTTTTAAGAAATAACTATAGTACTTAATTTAAACGTAGTGCTTTATTATTATAACTTATATAAGCTGCTTTTTATTTAATTAAATATAAGCTACGAATTAAAGTTTAGTATTATTATATTTTTTATCGCGCTAAGTATTTCTTAAAATTTAAAGCAAAGACTGCTTTAAATAAGTCTCCGCTTTAGTATATACTTAAGCTGCTAATTATAAAGTAGCAAACTGCGTTATTAGCTTATAAAATTAAAAGTCGCTTACTTAATATAAGTATACTATAAGCTTTAACTATACTTAATTAATATAAAGTAAGCGAAGGTAATAGTTCTTATTAATTATACCGCTATTTATATTACTATTAAGTAGTAGTTTCTTTTTACTATTAGTATAAAAAGTAGTAATTACTTAACTTTTACTTCCTAATACTTTAGCTAGTATAATAAAACATAAAATATAAGCGTTCCGGCTACTTATATATTAATATATAAAATATAAGTATATAAACGATAATTAATATCCCGGCTCTTAACTAAGGCTAGGGCAAGACCTTTTAGCAATATAGTATTATCGCATAGTTTCTTTATAGTAAATAGTAGCAATTTCTTTAGTATAGGTTTAATTCCTATATAAAAAGGTAGACTTATAAGTTTATATAAAAATAAGCTCCTTTTAAGCGCGCGTATTAATAACGCGTGTATAGCTTTTAGCTACTAGCTTAATAAACTAAGGAGGTCTCGTCTTATAAATAATAAAGACGTTATCGTCTTTCTTTTTAAATCGGCAATTATTAAAAAACGTAAAATATAAGCGTGCCGGCTACTTATATATTAGTATATAAGATATAAGTATATAGATATTACGGGCTATGCTATAATAAGAGCTGCGGTTATACTATAGCGAATAACTCAAAGTTAGGTTAATATATAGCCGAAGTTATATAGGACTTTACTTAAACTTAGCTTAACCTTAACCTAAACTCGGCCTAAGTATAGGTTACTTAAGCGACCCCTAAAAAGTAAGAAGCTACGTAGCTTAAGTAAAGATTTCCCTTTCCCTCTTTAGCTTTAAATAAATAATTATTCGGCTATATACTACTAAACTAAGTATATATATGCCCTTAATATATTTAAAGCTCTTTTTAAACGAGGTTATATAACTTAAGAAAAGACTTACTAACTATAATATACCGCGAGTAAGAAGCCTACGTAGTATAAAGGGGCTATGCTTTAAGAGGGTAAGAAGGAGGGCTAAAAGAGGCTAATATCTAAACTAAAGTTAATTAAGCGATCTTATAATTATAGGTAAAGGCTATAAAAACGAGCTACTAAGTTTTAACAAGCTAGTAGTAAATCTAATAGCTTATAAGCTAGTTTAAGAATTAATATAAAAGCTAGGAGATAGTAAGAACGTATATATAAAAAGGGGCCGGCCTATTAACTAATAGCTTAATATTACTTTATAATACGATAGCGGGGGCCGCAATGCTTATAATAAAGAAAGAAGTAATAAAGAAAAAAGATTAGCAGAAGCTACTCTTAGTACTAAGAAAGTGTAATAGCTAGCGCCGCTACTTCACGCTTTAAGCACGATATATATAAAAAAAGTATAAGATCGATTAAGACTTTTTCTTAAGCTTAAAGGAGGTTTTATATTAATCTATAACTACTAAGATATAAGGCTATAGTAAACTATAGTGATTTACTATAATACCGGCGCGGATTAAGGTTATAATTACTAGGAATTCCTTAAGTACCTTAATTTAATTTACTTTAATATCGATATTTAATCGTAAGCGGCGGTAGCTATTTATAGAATTAAATAAGAAGAGAACTAAATATTTATAGCATTCCTCCTTAAGTTTAAGTAAAGGCTTTTCGAAGCGGGAGGGGGGTCATAGCTATGCGATATATAGATCGTATTCTTAAAAGGTACCTTAAGCCTTCGCTTTAAGGAGGTACTTATAATAATCGACCTTTTAACCTTAAGCTTCTTAGTATATACTAATAAAGTAATATAAATTGCGGTAAAGCTAAAAAGGGTTTAGTAAACTAAGTAGCCGTTATAAAGCCGGAAGAAAGTAATAAAGGGGGCAACTTAAGACTAAAAATACTTAAAGGGCGATACCTTAATAAGTAAAATTAACGCTATAACTTAGCTAGGAGGAGGATAAAGCCGGCTTAATATATAAAAGTATTTCGCTTATAGGATAATAAGGTATATCGCCTGCTTTTATAAAAAGAATAAAAAAGGAACTTTATAGGTAGCCGTAGCTATAGCTAAGGAGGTAATTAAAGTAGATTCCGATTTAAGAAAAAAGGAACCTTAGCGCGAAGTTAAGCGCTAAAAGAGAAAGAGAAATAGTAAACGGCTTAAAAGTTAATAAGGAAGCACCTTATACTAAACTTAGTACTACTTAAGGTTAGTATTAATAAAAAAAGGGGCTTAATATACTTATAGATATAAGCTATAATTATAATACTATAGTAAGCGAGGGAGTAGCAATAAAGCTATAAATACCCTTATTAAATAAGACGAGGAGGCTATTATAGCTTTTCTTAAAGAACGTATTAATGCTTTAAACGAAAAGGATTATAGCGTTTAAGATAAAAATTAATAAGCACTTAAAATAGATATTTACTTATATAGTACTAAAGTAAAGCTATAATATATTCTTAAGGAGACTATAGATAAAGAAAAATAAGGAAATTTATAATATTAAGGGGGACTAGATCCGGTATAAAGAAGCGGGGATTTAGATTAGGCTTTAAGGATTAAAAAAAGCCGCGAAGATTATAAATATTTAAAAAGTAAAGCTAGTAAGCGCCTTAATCTACGTAGCGGAGGACTAATAAGAAAAGGCTTAAAAAGATAACTAAGGGCAATAATAAGCGCTTAACGTAAAAGCAGTTACGATAAAGAATATAAAGAGGGCCTTTTAGCTAAAAACGTCGGTTAACTTAGCGGACTATATCTTAGCTTAGGCATTATAAGCTTATCTAAACCTTTTTATACCTATAAAGGCGCTTAAGTAGCCCTTATTCCGATTAAAGCTAGACTATAAAATCTATCTTACTTTAAATAAAGATAGTAAGGAGCTGCTACTACTATAAGGGCCCCTTTACGATATATTAAAGGAAGAACTCCTTATCCTTTAAAAGACTTTAAATAAACTACTAAAAGCAAACCTTATCCGCTTAAGCAGTTTATTAGCCGCGGCGCCGGTATTATTTATAAGGAAGGCGGACGGCCGCTTATACTTTTATTATAATTACTAAGCCTTAAATATAATTACAAAAAGAGATTAATATACGCTACTATTAATTATAGAACTGCTAAAAATACTAGCGAAAGCATATTAGTTTATAAAACTTAACGTTATTATAGCGTTTTATAAGATTAAAATCGCGGAGGGCTATAAGTTTAAGATAGCCTTTTAAACAAAGTTCAGACTATTTAAATAATAAGTATACTTATTTAGCTTTATAAGAACGCCGGCTACCTTATAACGCTATATTAACTAAATGTTAAAAGACTACTTTTATAAGTTCGTTATAATATATTTAGATAACGTTTTAATTTACTTATTAAGGTCGCTTTATAACTATTAAGATAAGGTAGCGAAGGTACTTAAGAAGTTATAAAAAGTAAGCCTTATACTAAACCTATAAAAATATAACTTTATAATAAAAAAAGTAAAATACTTAGGTTTTATTATATAAGCTAAAGGTAAGGTTTAGTGCGACTTAAAAAAGATCGAAGCTATTTAAATATAGTAAGCGCTAAGGAATATAAAAGGCGTTTAAAGCTTCCTTAAGTTTATAAATTACTATTATGCCTTTATCCCGCTTTATACTAAAGCCTTGCGGTGCTTAAATAGCTTTTATAAAAAGAACGCGACCTTCTTATAAATAGATAAACACTAAGCCGCGTTTAAGTTTATCTAAAAGGTATTTTATAATATGCTAATATTATAGCTATATAACCTTAAAAAAGAAATATACTTAAAGGCGGATTACTTTAAGTATACGATAAGTAGTATACTAATATAAAAAGGACCGGATAGGATATAATACTTAAAAGGTTTTTTCTTATAACGACTTAATATAGCGGAGTATAACTACTTAATTTATAATAAGGAGTTACTTATAATTATATAATACTTAGACTTTTAAGGGGTTAAGTTATATAAGGTATAACGTTTATAATATTAATAAACTATAAGAATTTAAAATACTTTATAATAAAGAGAAAGTTAAATAAGAAGTAAAGTAAATAAGTAATAAAGCTTGCTTTATATAACTTTATAATAAAGTACTACTTAAAGAGATTAGCGGTAGTACTTAATGCTTTATCGCGCCGCGATTAAGATAAGCCGGAAAGGGCATTTAATAAAAAGGAAATAAGATATATAATATAAATAATACTAAATAGCGCGCGATTAATAAGACGTTTAGTCCCCCTTAGCAGTAAGTATGCGAACTTCTTATAATAATTAGTATAAAAAGAGCGTATTATCGCGATAATATAAGTAAGGGAAAAGAACGCGGGGTTAATCGCTTATATAAGTAAGGCGGATAACCTTATACCTAAAAATAAAGGCGGGGCGAATAAAAGTAAAGTTTAGCTAAAACTTAACCTAAACTTAAGCTAAGATATACTTAAGGAATAAGTATAACCGGCCTACGTATTTAATAAGTAAGAGATATAAAAGCAGTAAATAGTAATATTGCGAAAGGATAAAGAATATTAAGTATTATTTTAAGTAATATAAAACGGCGATTAATCGCTTACTTTAAAATAGCAATTAAAGGTTTAAGTAAGTAAGTATAAAATTAATATAAGAAGGCGCCTTTACTTTAAAGACCGCTTTTAAGTACTAAGTAAGGCTTAATACTTTAAAGAGGGGGTAAATAAAGAGCTAGATAAGCTTTAAGTATTAATTGCTTAGTAAATATATAACTTAATAGCGGTAAGATACTTAAGGCGCGAGGGGACGCTTGCGATATTAGCTTAAAGGCTTTTCTAGCTAGGCTAGTTATTAATAATATATTAGCTTATTGCGAACTATAAGCTATATAGTAAAGGCTATTTTTAAAGGTAACTTTAAAAAGGGCTCTTTTAGCTATTACCGCCCCTTATATAGCTATTTATATACTTAATAATAAACTTTATAGTTAAGCTGCCTTTAATAAGGACTAAAGGCTTAAAGAACCTATAAGTAATAATAAATAGGCTAATAAAGGCGATAACGCTAAAGGCGATATTAATAATAAAAGTAATAGTATATGCTAATAAGTTCTTATAATTTTACTTCCGCTTTTATAAAATACTAAAGTTTATTATCTTAGATTAAAAGACGAACTAAATAAGGTAGTTTTAGCAAGAGTTTTACCGCTAAACTAAGGTTTAAAGAAAACTAAGTTTAGCTTACTACTTATAGACTAATAAGGTAATAAAGCGCGTAAACTAAAAAGTATAAGCTTACCTTCGCGTATATATTTACTATAAGTAAAATAATTAAGGGGCATAGCTACTTTATACTTAAGCGGCGCTTAATAACTAAGTAATATCGACGATAAGTATAAGCCCTTTTTTCGCTATATATAAATACGATATTAAACTAATTTAAATCGTATAAAAAGAAGGACTGCTTATACTAAACGTAAAGAGCGTACGGGACCTTATATAAAGGATAAAGGAGGTTGCTAATTTCCTTTAAATAGCGATCGCCGCGTTATAAGTAAGATAAGAAAAGATAGCGAACCGGTTATATATACTAGTAAAAGGACTTTAAGTAAGTAATAAGGTATAGTAAAATATAAAAAAGTATACGATAAATAGGCCTTATTAAAAGCTTGATTAGCTATATTAACAGTATATTATAATAAAAGTAGTTAGCTTATATATAGTATAACTTAATATATTAAAAAGGGTATATAAAAAGCTATATATAAAATTCCTTTACCGCGCGGCGAATAACCCTTTACTTAGCTAAGTAATAAATTATTATTAGCTACTGCTAGTAATTAAGGAAGACGATAAACTAAAGTATATTATAAAAAGGATTTAGTAAGCCTAATAAAAACGGATTAAAAAGGGGAGGTAACGCTAAGTCCTCGTAAAGTAGTAAAAGTATACTAACTTAACTTAGTAACTTATTTATACTTTTTAGGATATAATCGCCTTAAAACAGTTTTAAGAACAATATAGCAACGTAATAAAGAATAATAAAGGTAAGGCGGAGGAACGATAATAAGCTAATCTAAGGAGTAAAAGAAAGAATAAAGGAGATAGCGGAGAAAAAGAAGAAAACCGGGAAAAATAAAAAAGAGTTTTAAGTTATGCTTAGCGGATATTAAAACGATTTAAAATAATAAGTATAATAAGAATATACTATAAATATATATTAAGTATAGATAGCGATAAGATAGATATAAAATAAAATAAAACGCAATAAGATATAAAGTAAATATAAATAAAACGTATAAAGAACTATAACTTAATTTAAGTAAACTACTTACTATTAGCTAATATTAAAAGGTTAGCTTTAAACGTTAAGGTATATTTAAGCTTAGCTTGTTATAATAGCGGTATATACTAACTCCGCGTACTATAATAGTAATTAATAAAGTCTTACCGCTTAGTATTTACTAAGGATTAAGGAACGTATATATAGGTTAAAGCGATAATCTTTAAACGTTTTATAAGACGTATAGTCTTAAAGCGCCTCCGCGGCGGTAATCGTATTACTAGTATACTAATATTATATTAGCGTTTTATTATATAAAGTCTAAAGATAAAGATATATAAGTAAGTAGTATAAGCTTGCGCGGGTATAAGTAAAATAGTTATAAGTATAAGGCGAGGCTTAATTTTAATAAGCCTTATACTAAGTATCCGCATTAAGAAATACTATACGTTAGATATTATAATATAATAAGAGGGGTTGCTATCGCACTAATAAACAAAAGTCCGCTAGTAACACTTAATAGTATTACTGCCCCTTATGCTAGCTTTATAAGGCAACCGCACTACTAGTCTTACGGGGCACCCCCCGCCTAGCTGCTAGCCACCTTATAGATATATATTAAGTAAGGGGGGCGCTATATAGTAATGCTATATATCGCGCTCCGCTTACTAAGCGATAGTAACGGGCGCGAGGATTAATATAAAGGCGGCAGTTTATAGTCGCTAGGCATATTAAAAGGCGCAGCGCGGGAGGACGCTTATAAGCCGGCGGGAGATAAGACGCGGGGGATTTAAGTAAATATATTAAGGCGCGGCGTAGCGGAGCTATTATAAAGGTAGGCGCGTATATTAAGAGATTAATAATTAAAGAAAAAGAGAAAAGGAAAGGAAAAGAAAGAGAGAGAAAAGGTATTTATACTTAAGGATAGCGGGCGATAAGAAGGTAGGATATATCTTAAGTACCGATAAAGGCGGTAAGCGGATGGGGTATATTATACCGCCTTAGCGCTACTTAAAGCAATATAGCGGTATAAATAAGCAAGCGTATAATATACTTAACGCTATAGCGCGATGTTATTTAAGGAGATATATTAACGTATAATTATAGGTATAATAAGGACGACTATACTAATTAACGTTAAGCGCGAAGCGGTAAGCGGGGCGGCGATATTATATACCTTAGTATATAATAGCTTAAAGAGGGGATAGTATTATAAGCTATACTATAGTAAGAGTTATAATTATAGTATAGCGAGTAACTTAAAATCGGGCTAATATATAGCTAAAGTTATATAAGACTTTACGTAAACTTAGCTTAAGTATAGGTTACTTAAGCAACCTTTATAAAGTAAGAAGCTACGTAGCCTAAGTAGAGATTTCCTTCTCCTTCCTTAGCTTTAAATAAATAATTATTTAGCTATATATTACTAAACTAAGTATATATAAGCCCTTAATAATAAATAATAATTAATATCCTAACCTTAAACTAAGGACGGGGCGAGACCTTTAAGTAGTATAGTATTATTATATAGTTTTTTTATAGTAGCTAGTTTCTTCTTAAAGTTTACTATATTCTTAAAGCTAAGAATATCTTTATAGACTGCTTTTCTTAGCTCCTTACTTAAGAACTTACGCTTATAAAGAATAAAGAGCTTAACCGCGTTTAAAAAGATAAAGCTCTTATTAAATAAGTCTACTTTATTATTAAGGCCTTTATTATCTTAATACTTTACTAAGAAAGAAAAAACGCGTACGCTTTAAACAACTAATAAAGCCTTATTTAAAATAGCTTAGTATAAATAAGGCTTAAAAAGGCCTACCTTTTTTCCTTATTAATAGCTTATTATACTTTAAAGATACTAATAAGCGCCGCCGCTAATATGTTTTTAACTTTTATATAAACTTAATTATTAAGGTAAATACTTTTAAAAGTTTTACTTTAAACGCCGCTATATATAAAAAGAACTTTTTATAAGCTTTATTATTTTTTATCTTTCTTAATAAATAATAAGCGATTAGCTAAGTATAGTACTTATTATTATAACTAAATAAATAGTTTTAAACTAATAAGGGAACTAGTTTTTATTTATTCTTTAAGTCCTTTATTTTCTACTATTTTTATAAACTTTATAACTAGCCTTTTAAGTATTCTTTTTAATAGTCTTTAATAATTAATACCGCTTAAAAATACTTTAATACTTTACTTATAGTATTTAATAAATTCTTAAAAATATACCTCCTCTTTTTAAGCTATAATTACTTTACTGCTAATACTTAAGTGTAAACGCTTTATAATAAGCTTATTGATTATAATTAAGACATTCCTTAACTAATTATTTTTAACCGCGACTTAAAGTTTATATCTGCTTTTTATCGTACTTTTTAAGCCGCGTTTAAATTTAAGCTTTTAGTCTTTACCGCTTAGTACTTTTAAATTAATAGTCTATTAAATATTAAAACTTAATAGTAAAGATTACTTTATAGTTTTTTACTACTAACTTTCTTCTTAAATATTAAGTTTAGGCCTTACTACCTTTTTAGTTCTTTTAAAATCACTTTTACTTTATAGTTATTTAAATATCCTTAAGCAAGCTTATTATAAGCTAATATGTAAATAATAGCTTATAGCACCTTAAGAACTAAGCTAGGGCTATAAACCGGTAAGTTCTTTAAAGCTAAGTAAATATATTGCTAGCTTATACTTAGGCCGCTATAAAATATTAATATAATACTAAGCGGTAAAAGCTTAAGTTTAAGCTAAGCAATTTAGCTTAGTTATAGCTTAGTAAAAGCTACTTAGTTGTTAATAGCTACGTAGTAAAGCTTAAAGAATACTATACTAAACCGTTTAAAATTATAAAACGTATTAACTATTTTACTTACCGGTTAAATATAAATAACTTTATAAATATCTATTTAGTTATCCTTACCTCTTAGCTTAAGCTAGCGGCTGTGCTAAAGGATTATCTTAGCCCGGAGCTTAATATAAACTACTAAAATTTAAAGCGTATTCTTAATACTTATAAGGGGAAATAGAGCTATAATATAGCCTATAAAGAGTTCTTAGTCCCTTAAATATAATAGGTAAGTAGCTATAACTTTTAAGTCTTAGCTTAAGACTTTATATAAACCGACTTTAATAATAAATTTTAAGCTTAGTAAAAAAACATGAGCTATAAAGATTATAATAATATAAAAGGATTACGCCGCTGCGTTAATAGTATATAAGCCGCCTTAACTTACTAATAAATTATATTAACTTTTATAATATTAGCTATAAATTATATAGTTATCTTTTTATAGCTTATTACTATATTAATACTAATAAAGTTTACTGCCTTCCCCCGCTAAATGTTATTTTTATCTATCCTAGATTTATACTTATTTCTTATATATTTTATATAATTTTTACTACGCCTTATAGTATAAGAATAAGGGGATAAGGCGCGGACTAATTACCGCCGGTTAAGGCTAGTATTGCGGACTAATTACCGCTAGTTAAAGCCGGTACTACGGACTAATTACTACTAATCAGGCTAGTATAACGGACTAATTACTATATATAAACGTATATAAGGGTTTAAAAATAGCAAAAAGCTTAACTATTCTTTAAGGCATAGCTAGCTACTTTATACTTAGTTTTTTAAGCTAATTTTAAGGATCTTTAACTTTACTATCCTTTTAGTTATTATTAGTACGTAAATAAACTATAAATATCCTTATAAAAATGCTTAATAAATGAAGTATAAGCCTAGTTAAAAATACTATAAACTATAGTCGGGGAAATCCCTTAAATATCCTTAAGTATCCTTTAAAAATCGCGGTAAAGTTTATTTAATATCTTTTAAGGTGCTTTTATAGTTAAAAATAAGTTAACCTATAGTTAAGATATCCCGCGGAAATCCTTAAATATCCCTTAAAGATATTAGCGGAATCCGCTTAATAGTTTCTATAGTATGTTTTATAGTTAAAGATATTATAAACTATAGTTAAGTAAGCTTTTAACCTTTTATAGTTATATCTTAAAAACCTTAGTAAGGTCTAATTAGTAATATTCGTTATATCTTTTTAAGCGAGCTTTTATAGTACGTGCTTTAAGTATTCTTTTTATAAGGTTTTATAAGGCTTTTTAAAAGTAAAGTAAGGAGTTTAAGCGTAGCCGTTTAAATTTTATAATAACTCCTTTAAGTAAGAAATAAAAGCTAACGTCTTTATTAATTTAAAGTAAGAATAAAGTAAAGGGGGCGCTAAGTAATAGCTTCGTATAGCGTTTTTATACTATATTAATAGTACGCTATCTTTATTCTTTTTATGGTTTTTTCGGCCTATTTAGCTAATAGTAGCCGGGCAGCTTAAAATAGTTAATAAGCGGCTTTTATTATAAATCCTTACCTCTTATTTAGTTATATATCTTTTTCTTTATTAAGGCAATTAGCGCATTTAGTTAAAACTTATAGTAAAGTTTTCTAACTCTCCTTTAAAGCGTGCGTTTAAGCAATTATTATATAGTAAGAAGTCTCCGCGCTAGGGAATATTAAAATTCCTTAGCGGGATATATTATAAGAGACAAATTTATTTAAGCCTTATTTTATATTATTATCTTACTTACCTTTTTATATTATTTTTAATCCTCCGCTAAATTTCTTATACTACTTACTAGCCTTATAAGCCGCCTATAAGCAAGATATTATATCCTCCTTATTACTATTATTATAGTTATCCCCCGCCTTTTATCGCTAGGCTTTTTAACTTATAATCTTTCTTATATAGCGCTATTACTTACGCCTTTCCGCGAATTAATATACGTTTAGCTGCTAAGAAAGTATTAAGGTAAAGGTAAGCTATCCCGCTAATATTAATAAGTATAGTTAATATTAAGGTATTAAACGTTTATATTCTCGCTTAAAAGCGGGTTACGAGGTCCTTAATAGCTTTAATACTTAACTCCTCGCTTTTAAGGTTTTAAACGTACTTAATAGTCTTAAAGAACTTTTTTATAAAGAGGGCCTTTAAAGTAAGAATATAAAGCGCGTAGTTAGTATAGCCGATAAAGCGGATATCGAAGCCTAGGAATTTTATTGCTTAAGTTAAAGTTAAGTGATATTTAAACTCTTCGCGGGCTTATAAGTAAAACTTAGCGTAGTTTAAAACTAAGTAGAAACTCTTAATTATTATAATCTTATCGCTAGAGTATAGGCCCGCGAAGCTAAGCCCGTTAGGAATTATATTAGTAATTACTAGCAGCTATTATAAGATTAAGCGGCGGAATATATTATAAGGCTAGTTATTGCTATCTTATTTAGTTTAAGAGAGATAGCGGATAAATTATAGTTAGGCGCTTATATACCTTTATATAGCTAGGCTAAGAATAGCGGCGGGTAAAAAGAGCGTTCGCTAAGTAAGACCGAATAAGTCCTTAAGGCCTATAGCAGCTATATGCTTAAAGGGGGATTTTATAGCGCGGGCTAGACCGCGTATAAGGTAGGATAAGGTTTTAGCTATAATAGCTTATAACGCTACTATAAACATAGCTATAAACTAATTAAGCTAGGCCTTAAATATATAATTAAGGATAGTATAGACGTTATTTTAATCGTTTAGCTAAAGCGGGTTTCCGCTAGCTATAGCGGCTACTATAAATCTTAAGATTATAGCGAGGTTAGCTAACTTAAGGGTATTAAGTATTAGCTAGTTATTCCGCTAATAAAGATTTCCGGCTATACCTTTAAAATTATATAAGTAGTAAGGGCTTTTAGATAGTAAGAGCTAAGTAAAAGGTATAGCTAAGTTATTATTAAACTAGCTATCTAAACTACTTTATAGTATAAGGCCGGGAGGTAAGTTATTTAAGTTAAGTATTTAAAAAGGGTAATACTAGCCGTCTTTTATAGTACTATAGTTTAAGTCGAATCCGTTAGCTTAAGCGCGGCTATAAAAAGCGGCGTAGGTTTATATAAAAGCTTAAACGTAAAGGTTTTAACTCTTATTAAAGGACTTAAGGCTATAGAGAATAGCCGCCTTGTTTTTATAAAGCTTAAGCGCTTATTTATATCCTTTATATTAAAGGTATAAAGGCTTATAAAAGAGCGGGCTAAAGAAGTAGTTACGGAATAGCTAATCTTAGCTATAAGAGACGTTAAATAATAAAAAGGCCCGGAATAAGAGTATAAAGATTATAAGCTTAAAGTAAAGAAAGTTATATATATAAAAGTAAGTAAGGTGCGGCAGGCTATAGCTAGTAGTAAAAAGAAATATAGTTATAAAAAGAAAAAAGGAAAGGAGAGAGGGTAAGTAGTAAAGAGAATTTTAATAAGTATACTATAAA
>JAPEBW010002274.1:0-13447 GCA_027405785.1 Ophiocordyceps robertsii
TTAGCATAGTTAGGCATAGTAGGCTAATAGCTATTATTAAGTTAATATTATATTTATAAGCCTAGGGATTAATCCTATTAGGAATACGAGGTAGCGTAGCGACTTAGCACGGATTATGTATATAGTCTCTATATACACCTCTTCCTAATCCGCTTATATCTTGCTTATATATAAGTGGAATAGTATAAGGAAATATGTATAGTATGCAGAATTGTATAGCGGATTTAATGTTCATTTTAGCGTATTTATGTTATGTGTTATTTATGCTGTATTTAGCCTATAAGCTGCGGGAGAGTATATTTTACTCCCTTATAATTATATACTTAGTTACTAAACTAATTAAGGCGATACTTCCGAATACCCTTAAGGGCTATAATTATAAAGAGCTATTCCGGAAAACCTTTCTTTACCGTAATAAGTTAATCTTAGTACTAATATAGCTTCTTTACAAACTTTTTTATATTAGTAAATTTCTTCTTATCTATAATAATAAATTTTATAAAGGTAGTGTAGAATATAACCTTAAGGACCTTTATAAAGGACTTTTTAATTAAGTTTATAGTCTTTTTAGCGGTTATATAGGCTTTTTATCCGTTTTTTATAAAAAGATCCCTTATCTTAAGCGTAATGCTTATAATAATACTATACTTCGCCGCCTTATTATTTTTCTTCTATATATTAAACTTAAGTATGCCCGCTAAAAGCATTACCTTAGTACTATTAAAGAAGCCTTTAAGGTCTTTTACGCTAAGGGTAACTATAAGCTTTATTATTTATAAGTTATAATTTTCTTAGCCTTAAAGCTTATTTATATTAGCCTTATGCCCTTATCTTAAAGCTATTAATATTATTATATATTTAAGGTTAAAAGAGGTTATAAATTTACTAGTAGCGACTATCTTACTATACTAAGCCGCTAGTAGTAGCAGCGACTATCTTAAGTAATATAGCTATAAAGTAAGCTATATAGCTATAAAGTTATATATAGCCTAAGCATATATATTATATAAAGCATACCCTTAAGGCTATTAATTTATATTATTATATAGGTAGCGATAGCCTTAATATCTCGGGCTACCGCGCCTTTACCTTAGTCTTTAAAGGCCTATAGGTTAAAAGAAGGGTTTAAATATAATTAAGATAATTAAGGTAATTAAGGTAATTAAGGTAAAGAGGTTAAGATAGCAATTTCGCAGCGCGCGAGGGCTATAACCTATAGAAAAGGGAGCTCTAGAAGATAATAATGGTGTCTAGCTAGCTAGGAAGGAATGTATGTGCGAAGGGGTGCCCTTATATATGTGTGGCTAACCCCTGCAAATGAGGGCTAAGGCTACGCCCAGGGCTCTCGCAGTGAAATGGGTGTGGGGCCCTGGCGTTTGCACTCCTCTCGTTTGCAACAGGTACAAATAGGCGGGGCGGGCTGGCGTCAGTACGTATCTTTAAAATGGGGCGTGAGTGCAAATAGAGATATGTGTGAGTGCAAATAGTAAAACTCATAAAAGGACCTAGGGTTCCACACTAGGTCTCAATAGATCCTAGTGGACTTTAGGCACCTACCTAGTACATACGTCGGTCAGTAGGGGTAAGAACAGGAGGGAAGAGGGACAGGCCCTCTGACGTCACCAACGCTTCCCTACCCTTGTTTGGGCTGACAGACAGACGTTGAGCTGAGCCAGTGTTCACTCGACGGCCGCTGTGGAACCTGCAACCAAGCGCTGGAGCTCGGCCGACAATCACGTCATCACCACCTACCTTGCTAGCGATCGATCTGCCACCATGCACCATGACACTTGCTCGGAACCGCCGTGCCGTTCGTGCCATCAACCCCCACCCCCTCTCCACTGGACGAGTCTCCAGGGCCTGGAATCCGCCCTGCTTACTGCCTTGCCCCATCATCATGTTCCCCGCGCCTGATGCGTCGGCTTCTGCAGTCTTTCCGCACACCCACGCTTCTAACCAAGCGACTTAAAAGCAACATATACCCCCTTGACACTCTTGTGCTTAACCCTTTGTCACCCACTAAACGCCTGCCTAGACTCCTTGTCTCCTAGAACCCCATCCATCGACTTGCACACTTATTCATCACATTACGACCCTCGCAACCGATATGGAAGCTGTCAACAAGATGGCTACCGAAGCTGCTCGGGTTGTTTGGGGAAATGCCTCGCACGGCAAAGAACCCATCTCGGGCGCCCAGGGCGATGTCCCTAGGGGCGAGCCCTTCGACGCCGGGAACTTGAGTGAGACTTGACTGCCCTCAATCCCCGTTTTCTCCTCAAGCTGATCTCCCGCATGTATATATCAAGGCGCCGCAGCTCAGCAGGAAAGACTTGAAAGGACAGTTGAAAACCCCTTTGCCCCCCATCCAGCCTCGATACAGCATGAGCGACGAGACGAGGATGTCTCACCTCCCAACTATCGGCACGACTCGGGCATGATGTTGTCTGGAGAAAAGGGCGAGGAGCAGCTTGATAAGACAATTGAGACCCCCTCGCACAAACCCACTCATAGCTCAACGAGAGAGCCAGGCCTGGATGTTGCGGCCCCCCCCCCTCATCAAACACCCCGCAGCACCGAGAATGCGCCTGTGGGAGACCATGAGGCTGTTGTCTCTTCTGACTGGCTTCCTCACGATATCGAGAAAGATACTTCAGTAGGACTTGGAGCCTCTGTTAACCACCCCCATCGTGACGCCAAGAAATGGACGTCTGTAGAGCACGGTGATGGGCCAGCTGACGCTCCTTCTTCCAAAAAACCCTCCGACTATGCCGATGCTAGAGCCTCAGAGGAGAAAGGGGCAAAAGAAGATTCGGGAACAAGCGCCATGGGAGATGGACCGAAGTCTCTCGCCGATGTTGCCAAGAACAATGGAGGTGACGCTGGTAACAATGGTGATGCCACGAAGGAAACCAGAAACTCAGCAGCGGAGCGAGAGGTTGGTGAGGAAAGTCACCAAAAGAGCAAGGGCACCGGAGAGGAATATGTCCGGACTACCGGCCTCGCAGCAGACGGCGGCGACTTTGATGCTACCAAGCCTGGCGCTGGCAGGGAAGCTGATCGTGAGGATTACACAGTGCGACTCTTTCCGAGCATGTGCTAATAGGGTTTCATAGGTCTGATGGAAGAAAAGGGGATGTCCCGTGAAAGCCCAGGCAACAAAGATGGGAAGTTGTCAGGGTCCGGTGATAATGACAAACCGAGTCTGGGCGTGCGTATCAAGAATAAGTTGCACCGACACTGACAACAAAATGGATTGACAATTTACACCCAAAGCTGGATTGACATTGCGCACCCAGAGCCCATGGGCTACGAGAGTTATGTAGCCATTCAACAGCCACTGATGGATTCAAGCTCACTAGGTACTTGTGTAATTACTAAGTGGGCGATTTAGATTTGGAATCTGCCATCATCGCACCTCTCTGCTTCTATAGACAGTATGACATTTGCGACTGGTATTCCGTGCCTTCTTGATGTAGGACTACAAACGCTTCTTTATAGCCAAATTTTTCGAGCCGTCTTTTGCCCATCAATATTGCATCTCGAAACTAAAACATCGCCGCTCTCTGTATTCATCATCGTCCGTCAGATATCCGTGGCTCGCCCAAGTCATCTGGATAGATCTTTTCACATCGCATTCGACATCCCCAACCAGCTCATCCACGTCCACGATTTCCCTCGAGAACGTGCTTCACATCGACGGCGGAAAATGTGGCCTCCTCCTGCTGAATTGCGTGTTTGACTGACCTTCATAACAGTGCTAGCATTCCAGCTCCGGGCCCCAAAAGAACTTGTGGCGTATGACCACGTCCTGGACGAGTTGTAACAATGTCCCGAGGGCTAATGCACACGGCACGGGCTTCACCCCTTTGTGCGTGCTATTGACAAGTCATGGCAATCGTTGGTCGAAAAAGCGGTTCGGCGGCACGCGCAACGAGCTGCGTCGCTCTCCAAATAATGCGGCAGCGCCACCCACGCTCGTCGTGCCAAGCTCCCGTTGGTCCTTGAATTTATCCTCTCCAAGAGCTGCAGGTCACGCGCCGTTCCGACGCCACTGTTGGGCTCCGCCGCCTCTACTTCTCGATTTGACCACAGCCAACGCGGGACTTGAGAAGAGTGATGCTTGCCAAACTAGGTGCCGAGCATATGGCTCAAAGGAAGCCCGATTCTGCCAAGACCCTGCGAGTTAGAGAGAGTAAGCAACTGTACTCGATGCAGTGCTTTGGGGTTCGTTGGTGGGGAGCATTGAGGTGTTGTTTTCGCCTCTCCGCCATCGCCCCGGAGGCACAAAGCCGCGAGTTAGGGGGACAGGCCCATACCTTACAATCTTCTCGTCCTCACGCTCGCGCGGTTCAATCTGCAAGCTCTTGTCGTACATCTCGTGTACATCCCCCGCGGCTTGCATGTTGCTGAGTATGTAGTCTTGCAGCTCGGCGACCGGCTGCAGAGAATAGCCCACGTTCTGGTACTGCTGAATGTCGCGTATCACCTCGGCTGTCTTAGCCCGCTTGGCAAAGTTGACCAGGTTGGTCTTCTTGATGATCGACGGGATGCCGTCTTCGATGAACGTGAGGTCGGTCAGATATACGCCTGATCAAGAGGTCAACATGGCCCGACATGTGCAAACAATACCAGGGCCGAGAGAGTTGCTCATACCAAAGAATGGGATGCAAGGTGGGTTCGCGGCGTGCAAAGTCTCGCGGTATTCGCCAAAGTTTTTGGTGCTAGCCATCAAACGACGCATGGCCTCCAAGGCCGCCTGCGAACGCTGCGGAACTTGGTCCCATGTTCGTTTCAGACGGGCAATCGGGGCAGTGCCAAGGGCAGATATAATGGACGTCAAGGTTGAAAAGTTGTTGAGACCCCGGCATTTCTGCAGACGGTTATGTTAAAGTTAGCACAGGCCGACAGCTCCCAGCGGCCAAAGGGAGCGGGCAGGCACAAACATCAGCAACAGCCACAAAGTGCTTGATCACCACCACCCGCTTCTTGACGTCCATCTGGGCAAGGATCATCTCGGCAACCCAGTTGGTCATCTGGTTCGAGTGGAGGATGAGGGCTTTGACGTTTGGCGCTGGGTCCGGATCGCTTTCGCCAACCTTTTTCTGCCACGTCTTGTTCAGGCACTCGGCGGCCTTGATCTTGCCATAGAGCCGGGACTCGATAATGGTCAACTGGCGCGCAAACTCGGTCACGTCAATGTCGAGGAACTTGAGCTTCTTCATATTCTTGGGCACGATGGGCGTCGGGGTACTCTGGTTCAGAGTCTGGATCATCCGCCGACCCCCCGCCTCCTTGCCATTCATCCTCTGATCGAGAACGGCCATTAGCGGACCGGAGCCTGGTGTTTCGCTCGACTTGACGGCTTCTCTTGCAAACGCGTACACATCGCGAATCAGCTGTCTCGACTCTTCGTTTTGGTCCTCCATCCAGAAGATGTCAAACCAGCTCTTGAGGATGTTGACAACGCGGAACCTAATCAGCTTCTGCTTGTGGTCTCTCCACGCCTCGTATTCCGACTGGGTCAGGCCCTCGGGCGGCTGTATTCCAAATCGCTTCACCAGGAGCTCAAAGAGCTCGCGAGCAGACGTCAAGGACCTGTAAGTCAGGAGAAAGGTGTTGTTGAAGTTGGAGTCGAGCTTGTCATGCCGGGTGAGCTGCTCCACGAGCGCGAGCAGCGTTCCGCCTTTGACAGTTGGTGGCGTAAACTTGGTATCCCAGGAGACGTCATTTCCATGGTCGAGCCTCAAGTAATCTGGGGTATCGTCGTTGCCCTGCATGATCGATTGCGGTGACGGATCCTCGCCAAATATCTTCTTCACCTTGGCATAATCGCCTCTCCTCAGACTGCTGGACGGCGGCTCCCCTTCGCTGAACGAATGCGCCGCAACGAGTGACGGACGAGATGCTGCTACTCTCGACTCGGAGCGTAAATGCGGCCGCTCATATGCCATTGTCTCCTCTCTTTGGAGTTTATTGCGTGACATGTGATCCTCCCGGGGTCGAGACTCGACCGACGGCTGATGTTGCTGCTGCTGGAACTTGATCTGCACTTGCTCCGAAAGTAGCTGTAGGGCGAAGCCAATGTGCGACGAGTTGGTCTCCAAGGCCCTCGCGCACTGCCGCACGTACTCCAGGCGATTTTCTAGTGCTTCACCCCGAATCTCGCTCCATTCGTCAGCCAACGGGCCTGTGACGGCTTGGCAGCCAAGTAGGAGATCCGAGATGTTGTCGTAGAGGCTCTGCTTGTTGGTACTGAATTCGGCCACTTGTGGTGTGTGGAAGTTGTCTCTCAGGAAGCCCAAGTCGATGGACTCAATCATTGCAATCCAGGGCTTGAATGAATCGACGACTTTGCCGCCAGCAAAGCAAACGTTGTTGCCAATGACCTCGTGGCGGTATGGCGTGGCAATCGTTTCGGGCGCGACGAGGGTTTTGCCGAGTTCCCGAATGCTGGAGACCAGTATGCGTTTATGTTCGTCCAGCCTCTCGAGGAGCTTTGCATCCAAAACCGCCGTGGGGTCCATCGCGCCGTCCTCGTCCTCTAGGAAATTGGAGGCGATGGGGTCCCGTGGCCCCAGTCCATTGCTCTGCCAGCATCCGCCAGCGGTGCTGCCGAGGACAAAGCCAGGGAACAGGCGTGGGATTTCCTCTCCCCGCTGCTGCCTGGCAACCTCTACATAGCTGAACACACCAAGCAGAACGCCGTCTGCTTCTTGCAGACACTTCTGGACGGATTCGGCGTTTGGCCAATCGGCAGCCGCAATATGTGAGGAGATTACTAGCTTCGAGAACTTGGACATCATGTCCCGGAAATGTGGATATAGGGCTTTGTTGGTCGATATGATGGACGGTTGACCCGAGTGGTTGTCCGTCGTGCCCGATCCGGCGGCCAGCAGCAGTCGTAGATGATCAGATATGTCCTCGGCTCTTGCGACATATTCCGAGCGGTGGTTGTTTGCAATGGCGTCGCGATACCGATCGATGGCACGCTTCATGTTGGAAACCAGCAAGCTCCATGTGAGGGCAGGGGTTGCTCCATCGTCGAAGAAGGACCGAGGCACCGTGGCAGTGGTCGGGAGATGATAAGTAGTGCTGGTAAAGGATGTGGCCGACGCAGCATTCGGCGTCTGGCCGACAGTAGACTTGCCATTCGCGAGGGCATCCATTCTCTTGGGGCGCACCGGGGAGACGCCGTTCATAGAGTCCATCGAGGTGGACGGAGACAGCACGCCGCTGAACGAGGTTCGATTCCGAGACTTTGAAATAGCAAGGTCAGCAACGCCACAGGTCAGGGTACAGGGGGCGTCGGGGTGGAATCCGCACTGTATATGCTCGAGACACAAGCCGCGAGGAGTCTCCCTCGGCCTCGGAAGCCGACGTGACCGAGTCCTCATCCTCGTCCTGCGTCAATCCTCGGGCCATCATCTCGGGAGGAGGCCGGGTCTTGTCGGGCACTGTGACGTTCATTCGATCGCGGGGGCCTGTCTCACCGAAAGAGACTGGGGACTCGAGCGGGAGCTCGGCGCGGCGATCCCCCGTCATCATGTTGTAGTAGAACAAGCGCCCATCCGGAGTCGCCTGGGGGATCCAGAAATCAACCCCCGACTTGTCGCCGGTGACAGTGCCCTCGAGAGGCAAGTCGCTGGACCCATCAGCCTCAGATTCGTCCTCGTGGCCGCCGAGCCCTTGGTCAAAGGCGTCGTTGTCGTCTGCATCGTCTTTGTTTCGGCCGGCATGTCCGATCTGGTCGCTGTCGGAAAGCTCGTCTGGATTGTCTACGACTTCGCAGTAATTGCTGGGGAACCAGCCGCGCACATCGTTGATGACGCCGTCCCACCAGCCGCTCTCGAGTTGGGTGATGACTTGGATAACATCGCCGGTGTGAAAGCTCAGGCTGGTCCGGTCGTCGGCCTCGTAGTCGTACAGAGCACGCACATACATGGTGCCGGATGGCGCCGTGCCAATAACGCCGTCCATGATGACGGCAAGGGGCAAGACTGGGCTTACACCGGGCCAAGGCGGATCCGGCCTCGGATTTCAGGAGGGATAACCAGCGCGGGGGAAAGGCAGGTGCAGCAGAGAAGGGCAATAGCTGGTCGACAGAAAACTCGTTGGCGTGAAGGTTGCAGAGGCAGAAAAAAACCGTCAATGATTAGGAGACGCGGCTCAGGACATGACCTCGCCGCGGATCGTCGTCATCTCGGGCCGGAGGCGGCACACGTTGAACTGGCAATGCCCGAGAGCATGCCACCTGTATCAGTGTTTTGCGCAAGGCGTCGAGTTCGTGCGGGGACAAAGCGGCCAAGTGATGACAGGGCTTTGAGGATCGTCGTCGCAGCGGATGGCGGCGAGGCCGGATGGAGCGTTGGCGACGATCAGATAGAGTGGGGGAGCGGCGGCGGCGGCGGTGGCGGGGTTAGGGGCGTGGCCAGTGAGGGGAGGCTATCAAAGAGCAAGTCTGCGATGCTATCGTCGTCTGCTATCGCAAGAAGGAGTGGTGCGACGCCGGGTCACGGGGCATTCACAGGTCGAACAACAGCTGTATCGGGGTCCGCGGGAAGTTTTTATTTTTTTTGAGATGGTATGGCTGGCCTCGGATGGTGGTTGGCCGAATGGTGAGGGTAAATGGCCGGAAGAGGGGGGACGACAGGAGAGGCTTGTGTGTTGAGATCCACCTCAGCCCTCCCTGCGAGGCATCTACGCACTCTAAGGAGGTACATACATAATATCAATCCACCTCTCTAAGCATGCAGCACGCGAACTTCCTAAGTCGCAAGTAATACTCTGTAGTGGGGGCCGCATTATGACATGGGTATCCGTACCTATATCTCTAAAATTCAAGAAGTGCTGTTTTTATATGTATATATAAAGGCTACTATATAGGTACCGTCTATAGTATTATAACAATAAGCTATAAAGAGCCTACTTATATAAAGTAGGTTTATATCTATAAGGCCTAACTAACTAGTATACTACTTTACTTATTAAGCATACTAAAAGTAAAAATGTATAGTTAGTTAAAGTATATATAAATATATACTATAATTAAAGTTATTTTAAGCCTAAACTATAAGCTATGCAGTGAATTTTAAGGTATTTTGCTTATATATTATACTTACTTTATATAGGGGATAAACTCTTTTAGTAAGGCTTCTCTTTAAGTAAAACTTTTTTTTATAAGCTTAAGCCCACGAGCTTCTTTAAAGCTTCCCTTAATTTCGGCCTCCTTAAAGCTTCCCCTGATTTTTAGCTATATATAGGCTAAAGGCTATTTTACCCTTTAGTATATAGACCTTATATAGACCTTCTATAAACCTCCTTTATAATAAGAACTATTTATTGTTCGTTATTATTTATAAAACTATTTATTATTTCCCTACTTATTTTCAATTACTCCTTATTATATATAGGCTATAAGATAGCTATTAAAATTATAAAATAAGAGCTTTACTACTTAGTTACCTATTTCTGCCTTTTTATCTACAAGCTAATTTTCTTTATATAAATTGCTTTCTTATTAAATGCCTTAAATATAACTTCTTTACGTTAAAGAATATATTAAAGAATATTTTATAAGAAAAAAAGCGCTTATTAATATAAAATGAGGTCTTAAAAGCTAATTAATTCTTAATTAAACGGCTACTTTAAAACTTTTAAAAAAAGTTAATACTTAAGATAAAGAAGCTATAATTATAAGTATCTCTTATTCTTATTATGCTTAATACTAATTTTATAGTTAATGTTTTAACGCTTATATATAACCGACTAAATTACTTTATTTTTTAATAGTTTAGAGAAAATATTAATTATTATTTCGCTTTAAATTTTAAACTCTTACTTTATATATAAATTAAAACTAAAAAAGACGATTTCTTAATTTTTTTTAATTAGCTTTAAAATTTTCTTAATAAGAGGCTCTTTAAAATAAGCTTTATAACTAAGTATATAACTTATAAAATATCTTAAAAATACTTTAATAGCATTAATAAAAACTTAAAGTAATATATTAAGCTAAGCCTTTATTATAACACTATTAATATTAGCGCTTAATATAGTATTCTTTATTAAAATAAAAGAGTAAAATCCTTATATAGGCTTAATTAATAAGGAGTAAATACATTATAAGAATTAATAATATACTTAAGCTAATATATTATTTAAGCAATATTTTACAAGACCTTTATAGCTTTTTTTATTTTAAAAAGAGACGAATATAATTAAGGAGCAAATAGGTATAGAAGAGAGCAGGCTTATAGCCACAAGTAAGGGGATTATAGAGATATAAAGAGTGTGCGAAAAGGTAAAGAAATAGGTAAGATATATGTATATAAGGTTAATAATCTATCTAAGGTAAAGGGGGGACTAAGGCTTCCTTATATAGACAATTCCTAAGCTAAAAGTAACTTAAGTGATTTAGAAAAGAGCCCCCTATCTAGCGCAGTTATATATAGTGGGCTAATAGCTATTATTAGGTCAATATTATATTTATAAGCCTAGGGATTAATCCTATAAGGAATACGAGGTGGCGCAGCGACTTAGCACAGATTATGCATATAGTCTCCACACACACCTCTTCTTAATCTGCTTATATCTTGCTTATATATAGGTAGAATAGAAGAAGGAAATATATATAGTATGCAGAATTGTATAGCGGATTTAATATATATTTCAGCGTATTTATATTATATATTATTTATGCTATATTTAGCCTATAGGCTACGGGAGAGTATATTTTACTCCCTTATAGCCTCCCTTAAAGGGTACTTATAGTATATAAGTGCGCTTTAGACATACTAACTAAAGTAGAGTAAAATACCTTTAAATAAGGAAAAATTCTTTCGTTTATAGCTTAAGAAAACATATTTTATAGGAAAAAACTTAAAGCTTTTAATCTTTTTTAAAGGGAAAAACTTATTATAATTTTAAGTAAAACCTCTTTATTTTTATTATCTAAAGAAAACCTTTATATAGGTAAAAAAAGAAAAACCTTAGGTTATATAGAAGAAAGCTAAAGAAAGTAAGAAATAGCTAAAAACCTTTATTATAGGAATTTATATTATAACCTCTTTAATTCCTAGTAAACTTCGGAATTTATCGAATAGTATAAAACCTAATCTCTTAGTAAATATATCTGCTATATTATCTTTAGACTTTATATAATAGACCTCTATCTCTTTTTCTTTAACACTATTACGCGTAAAGTTATATGCTAAGCCTATATGTTTTCTTAGCTTATATAATTTAGGATTCTTTACTATTTTTAAAGCAGATTGATTATCTATAAACATTATAGGGACTTTATTTTTAGGTATATTTATAGACATTCCTTCTACTATAGTAATAAAATAGCTATATAAATATAAAGCTTCTTTATTAGCCTCCTTAAGGCTTATATATTCGGCCTTGCATATAGAGTGTGCTATAGAATTTTGTTTTTAGGAAGCCTAGCTTATAAGGTTATTATTTATAAAGAAATAGTATTTAGAGACCGACTTATAGTCTATAAGATTACTAGCCTAATTAGCATTAGTATAGGCTTTGAAAAATAACATATTAAATGCTATATTATAGTTATAGTATATTCCTAAGCTAGGATATTTATTTAAATATTTCTAAATCGTATCTAACGCTTTAAAATGTGGTATTTCTAGGTTAAAAGCAAATCTAGCACATAATATTACTGCGTATAATATATCTAGCCTTGAAAACAATGCTAAAAATAATAGTAAGCCTATTTGCAATTAATATAATAGAATGCCTTCTTTTATAGCTATATAGTCTTCTGTTTTATTTAATTTAACTCCCTTTTTAGTAAGGGTTTTTAAGGTTTTAATATTTTGTTTATTAAATTCCTTTATCGTATTAAGGGTATATTTTTCTTAGGATATATATATGTCCTTTTTCGCTCTGTTTATAGTTATAGTTATTCCTAAGAAGTCTTTTACTTTGCTTAAAGATTAAATCTTTAAGACCTTGCTTATTTTATTAATTATATAAGTTATAGAATCCTTTATAGGCCTAAAGAACAGAAGATCGTCTACGTAAACTAATATAGCTATATATAGCTTATTGTTTATAAATACCCCTTCGTCTATAGGTAGGTAGGAAAATCCTTACTCGCTTAGGACCTTAGATAATAAGTTATACTAAAGTATCGGACTTTGTTTAAGACCGTATAAAGCTTTTTTTAATTTTGCAACTAGCTTTTTATTTTTATTATACTGCTTATTATTTTTATTTTTATTTTTATACTTAGGGTCTTTATTTATAATATAGTCTTTATAACCTTATAGTATATTTATATATATTTCTATATCTATATCTATATATATAAATGCATTTTTTATATCGTATTGCAGTATTTGCTAATTATTAGTTATAGCTAGCATTAATAAGAGTTTAGTAGACTCGGGTCTAGCGGTTATAAAGAAGGTTTTAATATAGTCTAAGCCGTATATTTACTTATAGCCTTATGTTATAAAGCGAGCTTTATACTTAGTTATATTATTTTTATTATCTTTCTTTATTCTATAGACCTATTAGCCTCCTAAAGCCTCCTTATTACTAGGAAGCTCTTATATTTCCTAAGTATCTAGACTTATAAGTTCGTTTAGTTTAGTTAGCATAGCTTTATCTTAGTCTTTTGCTTGCGGACTGTTTATAGCCTGCTTATAAGTAGTAGGCTTTATAGGATCTTTATTTCTTTTTATAGTAGAAAGAATATGTTCTATATTATTATTATTAATTATTATATTATATATGGGGTATTCTATAAAATCTTTATAGTATTTAGTAGGCTTCCTAGGTATTTTTACTTAAATCCTTTAATTCTTTTACTAGGTATCGCTAGTATTATTATCGCTAGTATTATAATCTATATTACTAGTATCTTTCGTATTTATATTATTATTATTACTTCTATTTATATTACTAGTATTTATATTACTAGTATTATTAGTATTATTAGTATTCTTACTATTCTTGTTATTATTATTATTATTACTAGTACTATTATTTTTAGTATTATAGTTATTTAGCATCTTATTTAAAGAGGGCATATTATTAAAATTAGTATATTCCTCTTTATTTAAGGAGTTATTCTTTAGTATAGTTATATCTTTAGAAATTATTACTATTTGTTTAGAAAAGTTATATATTTTATAAGCGGTATTTTTATAGCCTATTATTACCCCTTTATAAGCTCTAGGCTCTAGTTTATTATTAGGAGTTTTATTCTTTTAAAATATAGTGCTTCCGAATACCTTTATTTTATCTAAGTCTTCTAGACTTAAAGCTATATTATTCTTGTTTTTTATAGGGGATATAAAACCTATAGCGGAGTGCGGGGACCTATTATATATATATATAGCTGCTAAAACAGCTTCGCCCTATAGGTATTTTAGTAGGTTTAAGGTAAAAAGCATAGCCCGGACTTTATTAAGTATAG
>JAPEBW010002275.1:0-13444 GCA_027405785.1 Ophiocordyceps robertsii
TACTATAGACTATAGTTAAGGAAATCCCTTAAATATCCTTAAATATCCCTTAAAAATCGCGGTAAGGTTTATCCTATATCTTTTAAGGTACTTCTATAGTTAAAAATAGGTCGAACTATAGTTAAGATATCCCGCGGAAATCCTTAAAAATCCCTTAAAGATACTAGCGGAATCCGCTTAATAGTTTTTATAGTATTTCTTATAGTTAAATACGTCGTAAACTATAGTTAAGTAAGCTCTTAACTATCCGTAGTTATATCCCGGAAACCTTAGCGGGGTCCGACCGGTAATATTCGTCGTATCTCCTTAGGCGAGCCTTTATAGTACGTGCTTTAAGCGTTCCTATTGCGGGGTTTTATAGGGCTTCCTTAAGAGTAAAGTAAGGAGTCTAAGCGTGGCCGTTTAGATTCCGTAATAGCTAATTAAGGACTTTTAAGTTCGATTATTTTAAATAAGGATTAGAAATTTAATTTTAATTTCTAGTAAGGCTTTAAGCAAGCTTTAAGAATAAAGCATAAATTATTTACTGCTTTTTACCTTATTATAAATAGAATAATAAAACAATTAAATTAAACGCTTAAGCAATACCTTAAAAGCTATATAAATTATTAGTAAGATAATTAGCTTTTTAAATTGCTTATAATATAGTTAGCGTATAATACCTCTTATTTTAAGCCTATTAAAAACACTCCGGTATTCGCGAATTATAGCTTTATACTTAAAGCCTATAAGTCTTCTTTACTTAAAGAGATTATAGCTAAAAAAGCTATATTAAACTTTAAGTAGTTAATAAGCTTATACGGATTTATAAAATCAAAATTAGAATATATTGCTAAGAAGATATTATATTATTATAATAAGAGATAGTCTTTAAAACCTTTTTTATCTAAAGGCAATAAAGTATATCTTTTAATAAGAAATCTTAAGACTAATAAAGTTAATAAGTCTTAAGATTATAAGAAGATAAGACCTTTTAAAGTTATAAAGAAAATAGGAAAAGTTAATTATAAGTTAGAACTTTTAACTAGTTTACTTATATACTCTATTTTTTATATATCTTTATTAAAACTAACTTTATAAGAAGCTAAGGTAGTAAGAGGGCTAGACTTAAAGAGAGTTAAAAAGAGCGATTATATAGTAAAGACTATACTCGCTAAAAAAAATAGAAAATGAAAAATACTTTTATTTAGTAAAGTAAAAGGACTATCTTAGTTTAGATAATCCTTATAAATATATAAAGCACTTAAGAAATGCTTTAAGAAAAGTTAAGGATTTTAATTAATAATACCCTTAAGAGAAAGGATAGCTTCTTTAAGCTAGGATTTCTTTACTATTTTAGATAGTAAAAGTAAAATAAAATCTAAATAAGACTTTTTTTTAAAAAGGATTTATAAAGATAAAAGATTAGAATTTTTTTAAAAGAATTCTTAAGGTTACTCTCTTAAAAGTAAGATTTCTTTAAATGTTTAGATAGTACCTTAAGGTTATAGAATAACTTATAAGAAGAGAACGTTTATTTTTCTTAGTTTAAAAAGACTTTAAAAAGTAGAATATTTAACGGAAACCTTATTATATTAATAATCCTAAGTACTAAAAGTACTAATATTTAATAAAGTAAATACCGCTAAATATAAAAAAGTAATTAGTAAAGTAGATACCGCTAATTATAAGTTATAACTATTAAAGTAAATACCGGTAGTTATAAGGAGAGACGATATAGCTTAACGGTTAAAGACGGCTAGTATTAGCTATAAGCGGTATAAGTTAAATACGCTTATATTTAGCGTAAGCTAGCTTTAGCTAGTTATAGGATTAATATTAAATAGATTAACTAATACCTTATATAATCAACCGATGCTTTATATAAAGCTAAGGTAGGAGGCCTCCTTTTAAAAAAAAAAGAATCTTATAAAAGGTTTTAAGATAAGGATATTTAGCCTTATAAGCTAGTTATAAGTAATTAAGCGTATATTACTTAAAACTAGTAATAGAGATAGCTTAAGCTATTTTAATTAGCTTAAGAAGTAGTTTAGTAACCTTATAAGTTATACGAGGTATAAGTTATAGATTAACATATAAAAGTATATAGAAGTATATAAAAGGAAAGCCTTTTAATAGCCTTAAAAAGGTATAAAAAAAGGTCACTCCTCCTCCTTCCCTTAACTTCTTTCCTTTTCTTCTTTCTTCTTTTTTAGCTAGCTTTAACCTAAGAAATTTATATAATAAGATACTCTTACCTTATTTAGTTTAGTAATAAGCACTAAGTCTTCTTCTCCTTTTTATACTAGTAAATTTTAATTGGATAAATTACGCCTTACTACTTAGCGTAGGAGAAACGCTAAAGGTTCCGCAATAGCTAAACTTTAAAAGAAACTAAAAGCTTAAAAGATAATTATAAAGCTACTTATAATTTTTTAAAAAAAACTTTATAAAATAACTTAAGGAATATTAAGTAGTAATACCTTTATAATAAAGATAAGGTTAAAAAACGGAATAAGAAAAAGATTAAAAATAAGAAATATAAAAATAGCTTATAGTATTTAAAAGGTATTTTTAATTTAAAGCACCTTAAAGAGCGATTATAGTATAAAAAAGACTAAAAGGTACTATTAACTTAAAACACCTTAAAGATTATTATTTAAAAGTACTTAGAAAGATACTAAAAAGATATTTTAATATCTTTATACTACTACTGAAATATAAATTACTATTAAGAGGTAGTTAAGATTATAAATTTAAGTTAAAAAAGGCTTTAAGCTTAGATTTTATAAGATATATAACTTAAATATAAAGTATTTAAAGTTATTAAATAAATATATGTATAAAAACCTATAAAAAGGTTATATTAAAGAGTTTAAATTAAAATATAAAGCTCCTATATTATTTACTTAAAAGAATAGTAAAGATAAAGAAAAAACTTAACTTTATATTTTTTTAAAGAGATAAATAACGATATAATAAAGGACCGGACTTTGTTATCTTTTTTAAGCAAAATAAGGCATAAATTAGCTAATAAGTAACAGTATAAAAAAGTTAACTTTAAATTTACTTATAGCTAAATACGTATTAAAGAAGGAGACGAATTTAAAATAGCTTTAAAAACGCGGTATTTACTCTTTAAATTTTAAGTTATACTTTAAAGACTAACTAATATACTAAAAACCTTTTTAAAGAGAATTATAGTATATTAAACCCTTATTTAGACTGTTTTTATACGGGGTATTTAAACAATATTATTATATACTTTAATACGCTAAAGCAACACTATAAAAAAGTCGATATAGTACTAAAAGCATTAAGAAAAGCTAGCTATTAAGGGCCGGCGTGTACTTAGTTTAGTAGTACGTGGCTAAATAATTGTTTCTTTAAAGCTAAGGAGGAAAGAGGAAATCTCTATTTAAGCTATATAGCTTCTTACTTTATAAGGGTCGCTTAAGTAACCCGTACTTAAGTCGAGTTTAGGTTAAGGTCGGACTAAGTTTAGGTAAAGTCTTATACGACTTAAGCTATATATTAGCCTAACTTTAAGTTATTTACTATTATTTTACTATAGCTCTTCTTATAGCACAGCCCGTAATACTAGCTTCTATTTCTTACTAAATAAATAGGGCTTTTATATAGAAGAAGTAGAATTCTTAAGGCTTATAATAACTTCTTTTTATATAAGGATAAACTTATAGAAGATTTTTATAATTAATAATTAGCTAATTCTTATGAATATTAAGGAAATTTAAAGCTTTATAATATAAATAGGTTACTATAAGAAGTTTATATTAGACGTTTTTAAAGTAATTATACTAATTTTATTTTCATTAAAAAAAACTAAAATAAACCCTTTTAAGTAAAACTTAAAAATAGACAAAGCTTTTAAAAATGTTAAAAGATTACTTATTAAAAAACTAATATTAAATACTTATAATATAAAAAAGCTATTAAAGTTAAAAACAGATACTTTTTATTTTATATTAAGTGTATAATTAAGCTAGCGTAATAAGAATAATATTCTTAAATTTATTGCGTTTTATTTAAAAAAGCTAGTAAGTATAAAGATTTATTACCTTATTTAAGATAAAGAGTTATTAGCTATTATATACGCTTTTAAAGAATTTCAATACTTAATTTTAAGAAATAGATATAAACTTAAGGTCTATATAGATTATAAAAGTATTAGTTATTTTACTATAATATAGTAGTTAAATACTAAGTAAATAAGATAGGCTAAATTCCTTTTAGAATTTAATTATAAGATTGTTTATAAGAAAGGTTTTAAGAATAACTAAGCTAATATAATTAGCTAATAACTAAACTTAAATAATAAAAAAGAGCTTTATAAAGAGACCTTATTATTCTTAAATATTAATAATATTTTAAAGTTAAAGACGTTATATATACTATTTAACGTATAAAGAGATCTTCTTACTTTAAAATTACTTAAGACTTTTTATAAAAACCTAGATAAAAAAAGATATAAGAATCTTAAGTAAAAGGGAAAAATAGCGTTTTATAAAAATAAGTTATTCCTTACCTTAAAAACTAAGAAAACAATTATAAGAAATCTTTATTTACACCTTTTATATAGATATTAAGGTATTATAAAAACATATAATAAGATTAAAAACTATTAAAATACTTATAACCTTTATAAGAAAGTTTAAGGAGTTATTAATATTACGGAATCTAAACGGCCACGCCCGGACTCCTTACTTTACTTTTAAGGAAGCCTTACGGAACCCCGCGACGGGAACGCTTAAAGCACGTACTATAAAGGCTCGCCTAAGGAGATACGATAAATATTACTAGTCGGACCCCGCTAAGGTTTCCGGGATATAACTATAGATAGTTAGGAGCCTACCCGACTATAGTTTACGATATATCTAACTATAAGAGATACTATAGAAACTATTAAGCGGATTCCGCTAGTATCTTTAAGGGATTTCTAAGGATTTCCGCGGGATATCTTAATTATAGTTCGACCCGTTTTTAACTATAAAAGTACCTTAAAAGATATAGGATAAACCTTACCGCTATTTTTAAAGGATATTTAAGGATATTTAAGGGATTTCCCCGACTATAGTCTATAGTATTTCTAACTAAGCTTATACTTAGTTTATTAAGCGATTTTACGAGGATATCTACGGTTTACTTTACGTACTACGGATAGTATAGTTAAAGATCCTTAAAATTAGCTTAAAGAACTAAGTATAAAGTAGCTAGCTATACCTTTAAGAAATAAATAAGCTTTTTACTATTTCTAAACCCTTATATATATTTACGTGCGGTAATTAGTCCGTTATACCGGCTTAACCGGCGGTAATTAGTCCGTAGTACCGGCCCCGACTAGCGGTAATTAGTCCGTAGTACCGGCCTTAACTAGCGGTAATTAGTCCGCGCCTTATCCCCTTATCCTTATGCTATAAGGCGTAGTAAGAAAGCTAATATAAAATATATTCTAAGACCTTTAAAGCCTCTTTTTTCCTTTATTTCTTAGGTTATTTTTAAGGTATATAAAAATATTATAAAAACAAAAAAAGGAATATATATAACTTTATTTTTAATATAAGGGCTTTTAAGTATAAAGTATATAATAAATCACTCCTCCCTCCTTATAAAGGTATATATATAACTAATACTTAGGGAAAAGCGTCTTTAATTATAGTTAAAGGCGTAGAAAAGTAATATTTTAAATTTCCTAATAACATAAAACGCTATATACTAAAGAACTGCCTTTATATACCTTAAATTAGTATTAATATAATAAGCTAATTATCTCTTTATAATACCTTTACTTTAATAAGTAAAGATAATATAACTCTTGAAAATAAAGAGGTAAATATACTTATATAAGGCTATATTAATAATAGCTTATATTATATCCTTAAAGTTATAAAGACTTACTTTAAAATTAATAATAAAATATATAATATAAAAAGCTTAATAAACAATATACGTATAAACAATATACCTATTAACAATATACTTATAAACAATATACCTATTAATAATATATCTATAGATAATATACTTATAGATAATACCTTTATAAATAAAGATAAAAAGAAGACTAGATATACTTTTTTAGTATAAAAAACTAGGATATATAAATTATAAATTCTTATATACATACCTAAGAAAAAGGTACTTTAATATAAATATAAATAAAGCTAATATAATAAAGATAAAACAATATAAAGCTTATAAAAAGCTAAATAAAGAAATAAAAAGAAAAGGACTTTCTCGAAAAGAAAATACCTCTTTATTAAATAAAATATATACTAATATTTAGGGCCTAATAAAAACCCTTATTTATAATAAATATATATACTTTTTATCCTTTTTAATACTAAACCTAGATATTTAAGAATATATCTTAAATAAAGTAAGGCAGAATGTCTACCTAAATTTTTAAAATATAAGTAGGAATTAAAAAATAATATAAATAAGACTATTATAAAAGAAGTTTTCTTAAATAATATAAGAGAATTTATATATAATATAAACCTATATTGCTAAAAGAACGGCCTTATATATAATACAAGTCCTATATATACTCCTTATTCTAATAGCAAAATAGAAAGGATAAATAGGACTATACTTAATAAAGTCCGGGCTATGCTTTTTTTCTTATATCTTCTAAAATACCTATAAGGTAAGGCTATTTTAGCAGCTACATATATATATAATACGTCCCCGCATTTAATAACAGGCTTTATATCCCCTATAAAAAAGAAGGATAATATAGCTTAAAGTTTAAAAGACTTAGATAAATTTAAGGTATTTAGAAGCACTATATTTTATAAGAATAAAACTCTTAATAATAAACTTAATCCTAGAGCTTATAAAGAGGTAATAATAAGCTAGAAAGATACCGCTTATAAAATATATAACTTTTCTAAACGAAAATTATAAATTTCTAAAGATATAACTATATTTAAGAATAACTTCTTAAATAAAGAAGAATATACTAATTTTAATAATAGCCCTCTTTAAATATTCTGCGAAATAACTATAATACTAAAAATAATAGTACTAGTAATATAAATAACAATACTAGTTATAATAATAATAATAATAATAGTAGGACTAATAATACTAATAATACTAGTATTATAAACACTAATAATAAAAATATAAGTAATATAAATACTAATAATAAAAAGACTAGTAATATAAGTACTTGTAATATAAATACTAGTAATAATAATACTAGTAATAACAGTACTAGTAATAATAAAACCTAGCAAAAAGATTAAAGATTTAAAGTAAAAATATTTAAAAAGCCTACTAAATAATATAAAGATTTTATAGAATACCCTATATATAATATTATAATTAATAATAATAATATAGAACATATCCTTTTTATTATAAAGGTAAAAGAAAATCTTATAGAGCCTGCTACTTATAAGCAGGCTATAAATAGTTTGTAAGTAAAAACTAAAAGAAAGCTATTTTAACTAAACTAAACGAACTTATAAATCTAAATACTAAGAAAAGATAAGAGCTTCTTAGTAATAAGGAGGCTCTAAAAGGCCGATAGGTCTATAGAATAAAGAAGGGTAATAAAAATAATATAACTAGGTATAAACCTCGCTTTAGAATATAAGGCTATAAGTAAATATACGGCTTAGACTATATTAAAACCTTCTCTATAACCGCTAGACCCGAGTTTACTAGACTTTTATTAATGCTAGCTATAACTAATAATTAGCAAATACTGCAATACGAGAAAGAGAATGCATTTATATATATAGATATAGATATAGAAATATATATAAATATACTATAAGGTTATAAAGACTATATTATAAATTAAGACCCTAAGTATAAATATAAGCAGGATAATAAAAATAAAAAGCTAGTTGTATAATTAAGGAAAGCTTTATACGGTCTTAAAGAAAGTCCGATGCTTTAGTATAATTTATTATTTAAGGTCTTAGGTAAGTAAGGATTCTCCTGCCTACCTATAAACAAAGCGGTATTTATAAACAATAAGCTATATCTAGCAATATTTATTTACGTAGACGATCTTCTATTCTTTAGGCCTATAGAGGATTCTATAACTTATATAATTAATAAATTAAGTAAGGTCTTAAAGATTTAATCTTTAAGCGAAGTAAAAGACTTCTTAAGAATAACTATAACTATAAATAAAGCGAAAGGGAATATATAAATATCCTAAGAAAAATGTACTCTTAATAAGATAAAGGAATTTAATAAGTAAAATATAGGAACCTTAAAAACCCCTACTATAAAAGGAGTTAAATTTAATAAAACCGAAGACTATATAGCTATAAAAAAAGTTATCTTATTATATTAAATATAAATAGGCTTACTATTATTTTTAGCATTGCTTTTAAGGCTAGATATATTATACGCAGTAATATTATATGCTAGATTTGCTTTTAATCTAGAAATACCACGTTTTAAAGTACTAAGTACGATTGAAAAATATCTTAATAAATGTCCTAGCCTAAGTATATACTATAACTATAATATAGCATTTAATATGCTATTTTATAAAGCCTATACTAATGCTAATTAGGCTAGCGATCTTATAGACCGTAAGTCGGTCTCCGGATACTATTTCTTTATAAATAATAACCTTATAAGCTAGGCTTACTAAAAATAAAAGTCTATAGCACTCTTTCTATATAAGGCTAACTATATAGGCCTTAAGGAGGCTAATAAAAAAGCTTTATATTTATATAGCTATTTTAATACTATAGTAAAAGGAAAGTTTATAAATATACTTAAAAATAAAGTTATAAATATACTTAAAAATAAAGTCTTTATAATTTTTATAAATAATTAATTTACTTTTAAAATTGTATAGAATCCTAAATTATATAAGCTAAGAAAGCATATAGGCTTAGCATATAATTTTAAACATAATAGTATTAAAGAAAAATAAAAGAAGGTTTATTATATAAAATCTAAAGATAATATAGTAGATATATTTACTAAGGGATTAGGTTTTATATTATTCGATAAATTCCGAAATCTACTAAGAATTAAAAAGGTTATAATATAAGTTCCTATAATAAAGGTTCTTAGCTATTCTTTGCTTTTTTTAGCTTTCCTCTATATAATATAAGGTGTTTTACCTATATAAAGGTTTTCCTTAAATAATAAAATAAAGAGGTTTTACTTAAAAAATAAGTTTTCCTCTTTAAGAATAAAAGCTTTAAGTTTTTGCTTATATAAAATAGGTTTTCTTAAGCTATAAAATAAGAATTTTTCCTTACTTTAAAAAATAGGTTTTTTTTACTTTAGTTAGTATATCTAAAGCGCACTTATATACTATAAGTACCCTTTAAAGGAGGCTATAAGAGAGTAAAATATACTCTCCCGCAGCCTATAAGCTAAATATAGCTTAAATAACACGTGACATAAATACGCTAAAATAAATATTAAATCCGCTATACAATGTTATATACTATATATATATTTTTATATTATTTCACGTATATATAAGTAAGGTATAAGCAGATTAGAAAGAGGTATATATAAAGACTATATATATAATCGATACTAAGTCGCTACGGTACCTCGTATTCTTTACGGAATTAATCCCTAGGCTTATAAATATAACATTAACTTAATAATAGCTATTAGCCTACTATATATAATTGCGCTAAACAGGGGGCTCTTTTCTAAATCACTAAAGTTACTTATAGCCTAGGAATTGTCTATATAAGGAGGCCTTAGTCCCCCTTTAACTCTCAATAAATTATTAACCTTATATATACATATCTTACCTATTTCTTTACCTTTTCTAACACTCTTTATATCTTTAGAATCCTTTTACTCGTAGCTACTTACTTACTCTCTTCTATATCTATTTGCTCCTTAATTCTTAACTATAGTTCGGCCTGTTTTAAACTAAAGAAGCACTTTAAAAGATATAGGATAAACTTTACCGCGATTTTTAAGAGATATCTAAGGATATTTAAAGGATTTCTCCGACTATAGTCTATAGTGTTTCCGACCGGGCCTATACTTAGTTTATTAAGTAACTTTATAAGGATATTTATAGTTTATCTATATACTAACGATAAATAGTAAGATAATATAGTTAAAGATCCTGAAAATTAGCTTAAAGAACTAAGTATAAAGTAGCTAGCTATACCTTAAGGAAAAGATAAGCTTTTTACTATTTATAAACTCTTATATACGTTTATATATAGTAATTAGTCCGTTATACTAGCCCGACTAATAGTAATTAGTTTATAATACTAGCCTTAATTAGCGGTAATTAGTTTATAGTACTAAGCTTAACTAGCGGTAATTAGTCCGCGCTTTATCCCCTTATCTTTATACTATAAGGCCTAGTAAGCATTATTTTCGCGTATATTATACTAAACGTAATAGTATTATCGTTTATCGTACTAGTTATCTTATCGTGTTTTATTATAATATTTATAAGTATAATATTAATATATTTATATAAAAAGCTTTATTATTATCGTTATTACTATTTTTTATATAGTTATCGATAAGTATTACTATATTTAAATTATTTAAGGTTTTCGTTTTAAAGTCGTCTTTTATTAAACTATAAATAGGAGTATTTAAGGTATCGTTTTTAAACCTTAAAAGGCCTTTATCTTAATCTATTATAAGATTATATTTCTATAAAAATTGTAGTCTTAATATAATATTGTAGCTAATAACTAAGATATCGAAAGACTCTTTAAAGTCATAAATCCTAATTATATACTTAAGAGGATTAGTTTTTAGTATAATCTTATTGTTATTATACTTAAAGGGTAATCTTTTAATAAAAAGAAGTAAATAAGGCTAATTCTTTCTTTTATAATATAATTCTAAACGATTTACTATTATAAAGGAAATTTAGCTACTTTTATACTATAATCTACTAATATATTAAGGCGATATCCTCTTTATTTTAATAAAAGGATTATTTTTATACTTTAAGAATTATTATTTAATATAAGTAAGTTCTTTTTACTAAGAGATAGCTTTAATATTCTTAAGCTTATTAGTTTTTTGCCTTATTTACTAACTTCTTAATAGATCTTAATTCTTTTTACGGAATTAGTCTATTTAAGTAACTAAGCTGCTTAATAGCTTTAAAAACTAAATTCTTAGTAGATTTATAGTTCCTAACTACTTTATTAATAATATTAAGAGTTTTGCTACAATATATTTCTTTTTATCGCTTTTAGTTATTAATTTCTTCTTACTAAGCTTTAAGTTAGCTCTTAAGCATACTATTCGAAATTTGCTCGGACTTATATAGTATCTTTAGATTATTAACCTTATTGCATAGGTTATAATATATCTTAAAATACTTATAATATTGTTAAAATATATATTTTAATAGCTAGGTTAAGAAATTCTATATCTTCTTTAAGCTTATTAGCTAGCTTATTATTCTTTTTCTTAAGATCGTCTTTATCTTTAATTAAATTAGTAATATATATAAAAAGAGATTAATAGTCTTCCTCTAGCTTTATAATCTTATTTATTAAAGCTAAGTTACTATCTTAAAGGTTTTTAATAGCTATTTTATTTAACTGCTTAAAAAGTTAAAGTTATTTAATTTTAATCCGGTTATTAGTATTTTCTTATATAAATTCCTCTTTATCGGCTTTAATATCCTTTTTAAGGTTTTTTATAAAAACCTTAATATTAGTAGTAAGTTCTTTAGTTATTATAGCGGGTTTGTTATAAATCTTCCTTAGTTTAAGAAACTAGCTACTTCCTTACTTATCCGAAAGGTATATAAGGTAGTTATCTTTATAGTATCTAGTTTAAAAAAGCTACTTATAAGCCTTATCCTTAATAGTAATAATACAAAATGTCTATCCGTCCGACTATGTAAAAACATTGCGCGCTAGTTATTACATAGTCGGATAATTAATATATATAGCAGATATAGCGGATTTACACCTTAATAGCCTCCCTATCTCGATATACTTAGTATAAGAGATACGATAGTAAAAAACCCGCGTATATACTGCGGTAAAAAACCTATGCCTCCGTCGGGAATCGAACAAAGTGCTATGCGGAAGCCGGGCTTATAACTATAAAATGTCTATCCGTCCGACTATATAAAAACATTGCGCGCCAGTTATTACATAGTCGGATAATTAACGTATATAGCAGATATAGCGGATTTACACCTTAATATTATAAGGGAGTAAAATATACTCTCCCGCAGCCTATAGGCTAAATACAGCATAAATAACACATAATATAAATACGCTGAAATATGCATTAAATCCGCTATATAATTTTACATACTATACATATTTTCTTGTATTATTTCACCTACATATAAGCAAGATATAAGCAGATTGGAAAGAGGTATATATAGAGACTATATGCATAATCCGTGCTAAGTCGCTACGCCACCTCGTATTCCTTGCGGGATTAATCCCTAGGCTTATAGATATAATATTAACCTAATAATAGCTATTAGCCTACTATACATAACTGCGCTAAACAAGGGTCTCTTTTCCAAATCACTTAAGTTGCTTATAGCTTAGGAATTATCTATATAAGGAAGCCTTAGTCCCCCCTTTACCTTAGATAGATTATTAAACTTATATATACATATCTTACCTATTTCTTAACCTTTTCGCACACTCTTTATATCTCTATAATCCCCTTACTCGTAGCTATAGGCCTGATCTCTTCTATACCTATTTGCTCCTTAATTAGTTATAAGCCCGGCTTCCCTTTAAGCCGGACTTACCCTTAACCCCTGCTAACGCTTTTCCGACTTTTACGTGATCGGCAAAATCTAGCAAAATTCTTTCCCACCTTCTACGTAGTCGCGCTTACTAAGCGTATTCTTTCCGGAATTCTCCCGATATTCTATCGGACTCGGTTCTTTATTTTTCCCCTCTCCTCCTCCTTCTTATACCTTATGTCTTTATAACTATATCTTTAGGACTATATTAAATACAAGAAATCTTATAAAATTCTTTCCCTTTATAACGACGAACGCGCTTTTTAATATATCTTTCCCTATATTTTTTAAACCCCTCCTATTATATTCTTTTACTAATATTCTTTTAAGAAATATTTCTTACCTCCTCTCTTTCTAATTAACTTTTATACCGAAATACCTCTCGAAAGAAATCTATAAATACTATAGCTACTAAGAACTACTACTAATTTAGCAAGCTAAAAGGTTCTTTAAAATATTCCTCTTAGTTACTTTAAATAAAATCCGTTTCTATCTAAGAGAAAGCCGCTAAAGCCGTCTCTTAAGATCTATATACTAAATCAGCGGAAATCCTTGCCCTTATACGTCTTATAGTTAAGGATAGTCCTCTTTCTTAAATAAAACACTATACATACTACGGAGAAACAATGCGATAATACCGCACTGCTAAAAGGTCTCGCCCTGGCCTTAGTTAAGGGTCGGGATGTTAATTATCGTCTATATGCTTATATCTTATATACTAAC
>JAPEBW010002276.1:0-13425 GCA_027405785.1 Ophiocordyceps robertsii
AAATAATAGTCTTTTAAAGTATATTGTTCGTAGCTTAAAGGAACATTAATATATACTTCCGAATCTATATCGGCATAAACGAAGGCATTAGTTATATTTATTTATATAGCTTAATAATTGTTTAAAACTGCTAGAATAAAAAGAATTTTAGTAGATTCGGGTCTAGCTATAGTTAAAAAGGTCTCTAGGTAATCTAAGCCGTATATCTACTTAAATCCCTAAATTATAAAACGGGCTTTATATTTAATAATTTAATTTTAAGTATCCTTCTTAATAGTATAAACTTAATAGCTACTTAAAGCCTCCTTATTGCTAAGGAGATAGGCGAATTTCTAAGTATTATATTTAATTAGTTAGTTTATTTCCCTTAGTATAGCATTCTTCTAGCTAGCTAAATTAAGGCTATTTATTGCCTATTTATAGGTATTTAGCAAACCTTAATCCTTATCTTATTTTATTATAGCTAGAATAGATTCTTTATAATCGCTTTTTAAAAGCAGGCAAATATTAAGGTAATCTATATAGTTAGTATAGGACCCGTTAAGCTTCTTAGGTATTTTTACTACTATACGACTAATAAGGCTAGGATCTTTATTTAAATCTTTATTTTAAGAACCTTTTTCTATAAAGGTTAAGGGAATTTCTTTAGTAATTTCCTTTAAAAGGTCTTCCTTTATAAGGCTATACGCTTTTAGCCTATCTTTATTTTTTAAAATTATATTAAAATCGAAGTCTTTAATAAGGCTAGAAGGGTTATCTATAAACCTATTTTTTAGTATTATAATATCTTTAAAGACTATTAATTTTCTCTTAGAAAAATCCTAGACTTTATAGGCGTTTTTACTATAGCCTATAATAACTCCCTTAAAAGCTCTAGCTTCGAGCTTATCTTTAAGGTCCTTATTTTTATAATAAATAAGGCTTTTAAAGGTTTTTATTTTATTTAAGGTCTCGAAAGGTATTATTATATTATCCCTCTTTTTTATAGGGCTTTTAAAACTTATTACTAAATATAAAGATCTATTATATAAGTAAGTAGCTATTAAAATAGCCTTACTTTATAGATATTTAAGCAGTCTTACTATATATAATAAAGAACGGACTTTTTTTAATATAGTACGATTTATCCTCTTTATTCTGCTGTTAGATTCCGGCGTTTTAAGAGGGCTAAAATTAAATAAGATACCGTTTCTTTTATAGTGTGTTTTTATCTTATATATAAATTTCTTTGCATTATCTAAAAATACTTTTTTAATCCTAGTTTTATTTAGGTTATTTTTAACCTTATTTTTATATTTTAAAAACCTTTTTATAGCTTCCCCCTTACTTTAAAGGAGGTATAAGTCTAGAAATCGGGTTCTTATATACTACGCCTTACGGCATAAGGATAAGGGGACAAGGCGCGGACTAATTACCGCCGGTCGGGGCCGGTACTACGGACTAATTACCGCCGGTTAAGGCCGGTACTACAGACTAATTACCGCTAGTTAGGCCGGTATAACGGACTAATTACCGCACGTAAACGTATATAGGGGTTTAAAAATAGTAAAAAGCTTAACTATTTCTTAAAGGCATAGCTAGCTACTTTATACTTAGTTCTTTAAGCTAATTTTAAGGATCTTTAACTATACTATCCGTAGTATATAAAGTAAACCGTAAATATCCTTATAAAATCGCCTAATAAACTAAGTATAAGCCCGGTTAGAAACACTATAAACTATAGTCGGGGAAATCCCTTAAATATCCTTAGATATCCCTTAAAAATCGCGGTAAGGTTTGTCCCGTGTCTTCCGGGGTGCTTCTATAGTTAAAAATAGGTTAAACTATAGTTAGGATATCCCGCGGAAATCCTTAAAAGTCCCTTAAAGATACTAGTAAAATCCGCCCGATAGTTTTTACGGTATCTCTTATAGTTAGAAACGTCGTAAACTATAGTTAAGTAGGCTCTTAACCGTTTATAGTTATGTCCCGGAAACCTTAGCGGGGTCCGACCGGTAATGTTCGTCGTATCTCCTTAAGCGAGCCTTTATAGTGCGTGCTCTAGGCGTTCCCGTCGCGGGGTTCTATAAGGCTTCCTTAAGAGTAAAGTAAGGAGTCCGGGCGTGGCCGTCTGGATTCTATAACATTATATTTAAGAAAGAGATATAATAGTAATATATATTATAAGTAAGTGTTTTAATAGGCCCCTTAATATCTAATACTATTTTTTTAAGGTCGGAATAAGTCTTATTTAAAGGTTATTTATTTACCTTATTTATAGCCTTTACCTTTATATAAATCTTATAGTATTTTATTTTATTCTCTTTTTTTAAAGGTATCTTTATATCTTTATTATACCTTTTTAATACTTTTAAGATAGCCTTATTATTTATATACCTAAGGCGTAAATGCTAAGTATAAAAATCTATATCCTTTGCTTTTAAAGAGGTAATAAGAAGGGAATCTTTTTTTAGTAAAAGTTTTAAAGAAATATAATAAAGCTTATTTTTAAGATATCCTTTAGTAAGAATATACGCCTTATTATTTAAAAGAAGGACCTTATCCTTGCTTATAAAAGCATAGGTATTCTTAAAATATAACTAGCTAATTATATTAACTTTAATTTTAAGTATATAAAAACAATCTCTAAGTATATATCTAATTTTAAAGTATAAGAATTTAAATACTAAATCCTCTTTTCCTTTTATTAATATAAAGGAAGCTTTTCCTTAGCAAACTTTAGTCTTAATCTCTTTATAGTTAATAAGGTAGTTCTTATTTATTACTATATACTTAGTAGTACTAGTATCGTATATAAAATTAAGAGTCTTTTTATTACTAAATCTAGGAAATCCTCCTTCCTTTACCTTTAATATTAATTCCTAAATCTAAGGGAGTAAGGCTTTTAAAGGTCTTAAGAGAGTATCTTTCTTAGCTTTTAAATCTGATTTTAAAGGGGAATCTATAAAGGTTAAAATTACCTTTAAAAGGTTATTTAAGGCTACCTTAAGGGTAGGGGCTTAAGAGAGAGGAGAGGATAGATAAAAAAGGTCGATAAGATTTATATTAAGGTTTATTTCGGTTAAATTTAAAACCTTATCTCCCTCTTCGCTTAATTTTACTTCTTTTACTCTTTTCTTTAATTTTTCCTTTTTAAAAGAAGAAAAAGAAAAAGGCTTTTTTTAAGTAGGTTTCTTTTTAGTTACTTTATTCGAATTGTTTATTTTCTTTCCTTTAAGCACCTAATAAGAAGGGGCTTTTTTAAGGTAAAGCCGGAAGCAATTAGCTACTAAGTAGCCTAGTTTTTTATATTCTTTATAGTAAGAATTCGAGGAATTCCCTTGCTTTTTTTAAGGCTTCTTTTATAATAAAAAAGCTTTTTTTAAAGAGTCTTCTATATCCTTTACCCTTTTAGCTTCGTCTAAAAGACTAGCTATAAAGGTCTTAAGAGAGAAGGCTATAAAATTATGCTTAAAGCTCTATATAATATTAGTTATATAGCTTTTAAATTCCTTGCTAAGGGAATTAAAAATCTATATTATAAGAACTACTTTTAAAATGTCTATTTCGTAAGATTTTAATTCCTCGTAAACCTCTTTTACCTTATAAAGGTATTTCTCTAACTATAAGTCGGAAGGACTTAAGTTAAAAAGCTATTTTATAAGTAAATAATTCGATAAGAAATTTAAGGGATTATATAGCTTTTATAGCTCTTTTTAAGCATCTTTAAGAGTAGTTATATACTTAATCTATATTAAGGGACCGTCTTTTAAGCATAGGAAAATTAAGGTAAGAGCCTTTTCTATCTTTATATAATTTACTTACTTTAAAGCAGCTATAAGCTTTTCTTTAATAAGAATTACTTATATTTTAATAGTCTATAAAGTATAATTAAAATTACCTTTTAACTTAAAAAACTCGTATTCTTTCTAGCTTACTATTTTATATATCTTTAGTAAGATAAAATAAGTAAGTAAAGAAAAGTTAATTTTTAACCTAAAAAGGGTCGAAAGATAAAAGAAGTCGGTAGGGATTAGTAAGGAAAATTCTAGGCAAATTCTTAAGGATAAAAAGGGTCTTAGCGGAGAAGAGGGAATTTTAAGAGAATTGTATATAAATAAGAGGATTTCTAAAAAAGGAAAGAGATTAAAGAAGGTAATTAAGGTTAAGATATCTTTAAGTACAAATTCTAAGAGATTTAGTCGTTTTATTAACGTTAAATTTTAAGGAAGGTTAAATAAGTAATTAAGAAAAGAGGTCGTATTTTTCCCGGAATTTTCTAAAGTTAGTTAAAGGAGTAATTAATTTCCCGGCGTAGTAAGCTAAGCCGGGCTTATAACTTATTAAAGGTTAAAGTAGCAGCGAAATTATAAGGAAATTAGGAGCTTACGTAATATTATATAATAAAGGAGTTAATATTATATAAGGTAGGATTTAGCTAGAATTAATTCATAAAGAATTAAGTATATAAGTGCTTATAGAATCTCTAGCTATTTAATAGCGGGAGACTCGCCTTTTATAGATAAATATAAAGGAGCGGAGTGATATATCCAGACCGGCCTTCGGGCGGTCTTAAAGCCTAAGGAATGTTAATTTTTAAGCATTTTACCTTATAGCTAGATGTCCCTTTCTTATATAGCAATTCGTATTTAAAGTTAGTTAAGGTTAGTTTAGGTCTAAGCGGATCCTTGTTTTATTTAGCTACCCTAACCTCCTAAGTTCCGTATATAACGTTATAGATATCGTATAAAGACGTAAGAACTTAGAAGATAATAAGCCGAAGCTAGGCTATTTAATATAGGTTTTTATATAATTTATACACCTCTTTATACTTAGCTAATTAGGTAAGGATTAAATAGCTAATTTATTAAAGTAGTAAAATTACTCTCTTATAATTAAAAAAGGAAAAAAGAGAAAAGAGGGAGAGGGAAAAAAGAAGGATATTTATACTTAAAGACTATAAGCGGTAAAAAGATAAGATATACCTTAAGTATTAATATTAGCGGTAAGCGGAGGAGATACGTTATACCGCCTTAGCGTTATTAAGGACGATATAGCGGCGCGGATAAGCGAGCGTATAATATATTTAACGCCTTAATATAACGTTATTTAAAGGAAAGCGTTAGCGTATAATTATAAGTATAATAAGGACGATTATACTAATTAATGTTAAGCGCGGAGCGGGGGGCGGGGCGCTAATATTATATACCCCGGTGCGCGATAGCTTAAAAGAGGGATAGTATTATAAGCTATACTATAAAAAGAGCTATAGTTATACTATAATAAATAACCCGGAGTTAAGCTAATATATAGCTAAAGTTATATAAGACTTTAGTTAACTTAGCTTAAGTTTAACTTAAACTTAACTTAAGTACGGGCTACTTAAGCGACCCCTATAAAGTATAAAGCTATATAGCTTAGATAAAGATTTCCCCCCTCCCTTTTTAGCTTTAAATAGATAATTATTTAGCTATATACTACTAAACTAAGTATATATAGGCCCTTAATACTAAGTAATATATAATCTCTTTAAGGGTATAAGGCGTAAAGAATTTTAAAAAGGCTATTTAAGACTATATATAGCTTACCGCAATATATAGTATATAGCTAATAATAAGAGTTATAGCTTAGTTAAAGTAAGACCTTATATATCCCTTTATATAAAATTTACTAAGTATAAGTAAGGCTAAGTAAGTATAGATTAAGGAGATAATTATAATAAATTTATATAATATAAGCGAGTAGTTATTTTTATAGTATTAAAGCTATAATTAAGCTATAAGTTATACTTAATAACTAAGGCTATTACTTTATAGCTATATTAATACCTCCCTAAGCTAGCTTAAGGCCCTTATCTTTATTATCTTTATTACCTTTATTACCCTTATTATCTTTATTATATTCTTCGCTCTTTATATCCTTCTTATGCTCTTACTAAGCGAGAATAGATTAGTAGATTTTTTATAGCTAGCTAGCAATTAACTTATATATTTCGGTCTTTATACAGCCTTTAACGATAAAATTAGCTTATAAGCAAGCTTTATTAAGAGCTTTATACTTTTAATTTATTAAGTAAGCCTTTTTTTCTCTTTATCTCTTTATATAATCTTTTCTATTTATTTAAACGAAGTTAAAAAGCCCCGTTACTATATATATAAGCTTAACTTAGTTAATAAAGCTATATTTAAGTACGCTATATTAAATTACCTTCTATTTTTACTTATAATAATTAAATACTTACTTTACTATTATATAAAGCTAAATATACTATAGATTAAAAATCTTATAAGAATTCTCTAGCTTCTTACTTACCTTACCTTAATCGGTAAGATAATATTATATATTACTATATTATAATATAACGGGAGGGGTTACTATCGCACTAATAAACAAAAGTCCGCTAGTAATACTTAATAGTATTACTGCCCCTTACGCTAGCTTAATAAGGCAACCGCACTACTAGTCCTACGGGGCACCCCCCGCCTAGCTGCTAGCCACCTTATAACTATCCCCCCTCTATAGCAGCACGTCCTCAGGCTGCTAATTTAATCGACATACTTCCGAGCGCTTACCTATAGGCCCCGGTTCCTATAAGCAGGGATACCCTAGCTAACGCGGGCTCCTAAGGCCTAGCGCGCTGCGCCCTTTAGTCTTTATAGTTACTCGTAGGCCTAGCTGCCTAACGTCTTAATGCGCCTTAGGTCTTATGCCCCGCTCTGCCGCGCGCCCGTTACGTGCTTACCCTATTAGCTTAACGTAGCAAAACCGGTACTATCTATCGCCCTATCTTAAATAGAGAGCTATAGTTAGGTGTTATAATTATAATATAACGGGAGGGGTTGCCGTCGCACTAATAAACAAAAGTCCGCTAATAATACCTAACGGTATTACTGCCCCTTATACTAGCTTTATAAGGCAACCGCACTACTAGTCTTATAAGGCACCCCCCGCTTAGCTGCTAGCTACCTTATATATATAGTATAATAACGCCGCGCCTTAAGCTAAAGCTTATATTACTAAAAAAGAAATAAGCTTTAAGTAAAGTAAGGCTTTTTATAAAAGTAATACGTAATAATAGTAAGTTATAGATAAAGCCCTTAGCGCTAGTAAGTATATAAGTAAAGAGGCTATTAAAAGAGATTACCGTTAATATATTTTATAAGATATTATTCTTCCTTAATTAAAACCTTTTTTAACGAGCTTTTAAGATAAAAGTAAGAATATATATATTATTAAGGGCGCTAATCGCGCTATTAAATTATATAAGCTTCTTATCGAACTCTATAATCGAAAAGATATATCCTAGCTTTAGCTAGCAAACGAACTTAGTATATAAACGCCTTATGAAATTAATTAGTTAATAAAATACCTTTAAGGTTAACGATTAACTTATTTAAAAGCAGTATACTATATTTCTTTAAGGTTTGTTATATATATAAATTTATAAGAATACTAAGACTTTTTACTTAACTATTTAATGCTTTATAGCCTTAATACTAATATTAATATAAAGCTATTTATAAAGGCGGAAAAAGACTACTTTTAGTATATAAAAGAAATTATTAAATATAAAGTTTAGTACTATAAGGAGCTATTAGTAGTATATTTAAGATAGCTATAAAAAGACTTAAAAGAAGCTACTATTATTACTATTATAATATATAGTAATAGCCTTATTTTTACCTTTACCTTTAAAGTCTTTATTAATAAAGCTACTAATTATAAAAGTTTATACTAAAGCTAATATAGCTATAGCTTACTTTAAGTTATTATTAATATTATCCTCGATTATTAAGCGGCTATAAAAGTTACTAAAAAGCGAAGAAGCTATTATAATACTACTCTTAAGCGCTTTAAAAAGCCTTATAAGCGCCTTAATAATAACGATATAAGCTACCTTAAATAATTTTAAGCAGCGCGCCGCTTAAAATTATTTAAAGTAGCTTATAGTAGAATTCGACCTTTTCTTAAGTATCTTTACTTATTATAGGCATATAAGCGGCCCTTACTAGCTCGGTATATCGTAAATAGGGGGAGATATATAGCTATAAAAGGAGGAGCTTAGATTCTTTAATTTACACCGAAAAACGCTACTAATCGGGGTGCAGTTACTCTTTTATCCGAGGGGCATGTCTGCATTGATTTTTTTGAGACGTTGTGGATCAGGGCCTTTGTGGGCCTTGAAAGCAAGCTCCAAGACAACCTCGTGACTGTGATGTTCGTACTTGGCGCTTGTACCAGCCATTCGGCACCTACTGCTTCGTACGCTATACCCTTCACCGGGCACCCGATATTCTAGGTTCCCATGCAGCCCAAGGCATGGCAATCACCCCGACAAGACGCAGTGAGAAGGAACACTTGTGGTAGATTGACATGCTCCTCAGGCTTCCTTGCCCGCCGCAAACGCAAACGCCCCGTGTCCATGCTCCGTGGCTTCGCTTCCGCCCCTGGTGCTGCTGAAAGGTGATGCATGACATTGTGTAAACGCGGCCAGGTCAAGGCGAGCCTGGTGCCCTCGCTTGCTTCGAACCCAATGTTCGTGCCGGGCCTCAGTCCCCTTGAAACCTCATGCTTGCCTTCCCCTCATGCCGCACCTGGAGCGGTGCCGGCATCAGGTCCAAAGGCATCTCAACCGGCTCGCTGATGCTCCTCTGCCTCTCGGTCCTGTCGTCGCCCGAGCTGCCGTCCCCGTCCCCGTCGCCGCCATTGTCTGCCACCCGTCTTCCGTTTGCACCGCCCTCGTCCTCGCCAAACACAATCTGCCGCATCACATTCTTCTCAAACAGATCAATCACCAGTCTCCGGACTCCGAGCCGATAATGGTTCCACTCCATCAAGCCCATTACCTTCTTGAAGAAGTCGGTGCTTCGAAAGGCCTTTGGCTTGCGCTGCTTGAACTTTTGCAGCTCCGTCAGTGCCTTCTTGTAGAGCACCATGTTCCCCAGATCGACTATGAGCTCCAGGATACGCTCGTTGACGTCCGCCTCGCTGACCAACGGCGGCATCTCCGACTGCTCAAGCGGCGGACGAGCCTGCCGGGCAGGAGGCTGTTCCTGGACCGTGCGCTGCGTGCCGAGGAGCTGAATTGACGAGGCATTAACGTGCTTCCACGGCCTCAGCGAAAGTAACTTGGACAAGTCGTTGGGGATGCACAAGCCGAGAGAGGCGCCCATAGATGTCGTGTTGGAATCCCATCCGTGTTCCGACAGAATCTCGAGGCCGTGGGTCGAGCGAGAGATGAGTCCCAGGACGAAGAAGGCTGTGCCACGCAGACTCATAACCTCGTGCGACTCTGCAATGTGCATGATTCGCTCGACCACGTCGCCAGACTCCAAGAACGGCGCGCCCAGCTCCATAGACCCGACGTTGCCCACGGCCCAGAGACAACCCTTGACCTTGGTCATCAGCTCGACGTCTTCCGTCTGCATGCCGTGGTCGCGAATCGTCGTCACAAACTCCTCAAAGTGGCCCTTGTCGCTCAGGAGCTTGCAGCCCTCGCGGGTGCGTGTCAGCTCCCGGTAGAAGTGAGGCGGCACATGGCTGTCGTGGTAGTCCGTTTCCGCCTCGGCTTGGTCGAACAGACCCCCTCGATGGCCGTGGTCGTCCGGGTTGGCCAGGAAGGCCCTTGCCAAGCTGGCCTCAATGACCCCAACGTATGAGTCGTTGCGGCCGAGAAACCAGTCGTCCATTTCGTTGCTGATATAGTCCAGCCCGTCCAGGTAGTGGTACCCAATCGACGTGGACAGAAAGCGCAGCAGCAAGGGCGCCCCAATCTCGCCCAGGTGGTCCAGGGCGGGACGGCACTCGACAATGTACTCCAGAAACGCTTTCCGGTTGCACGCGTTCTCGAGCATCTTGACGGCCGTGGAGCAAACCTCGATTTCCGGGTCGTACAGCTGCGTGACGAGAAGTTGAATGGCCCACTTGAAGTCGCTGGCGTTGCCCTGGCCCCCCAGAGATCTGACGGGCGCCATTGTGCACTTGCGTAGCGTATTTGTGGCGTGTATGCGAATGTTCTTGGAACCAGCGATGAGGGCCTTGGACAGCAGGACGCGCGGATGGCCCTGGAGACTGTAGTCAAAGTTGGACAGCAGGAGCTTGATGAGGTCGGGCCGCTGCTTCAAGTCTACAATGTGGTACATCATGTTGAACATCCTCCACCTCTCCAAGAGGAGCAGGCCGTTGGAATCGCTGCTGAGAAGGCCCAGCATGGGAAAGTAGCCTCCGCAGAGCGTGTCTGTGAGCCTCTCATGGGCGAACATGGGGAATTGGGCCGTGAGGCCGCTCGTCTGCGAGATTCGATGTCAGTAGCTGACCGTGGCCTTCTCGCGCGCACTTGAACTTGCCGGATCGCACTGGGCCAGACACTCCGCGATCTGCCTCAGCAACTTGCTGTCCGCCAGAAACTTGATTCCCTCGGGTGATTGGAGCAGGGAATGCATCAGTGCACATCCGGCCTTGACGTACTTTTGCGTATTCCTCGTGTTCTTAATCTCCGCAAACTTGTACTTGAAGGGTCTGTAGAAGCTCATGATTCTCTTCATGAACTTGGATGCCTTGATGGCCTCCTCCAGTCGCTTGCCCATCTGCAATGGCCCATCTATCACCTTGATGATGACGTCCCAGTTCCACTTCATGTAGTTGGAGCTGTTCAGGACCTGCGTATCTATGAGGAGCTGGCGAAAGGTGGCATCATCAAAGACAATCGCTGCATTGACCTTGGGCTGTTCCTCAATCATGCCCAGGTGTTGGCGGCCGTCGACGGAGGGGTGAGCGCCAGCCACGGACTCGGACGGCTCGCTCCTGTATAGTGTCCGGCTGACGCTGCTGATCTGGTACACGATGCTCGACGCCACAAAGTGGGAATTGTTGCCGAACTGCGCGGCAGCTGAAAAGAGGTCGGGCAACAGCTGCAGCTCGGCACTCCATGACGGAGGGAGCAAGCGACTGGCCAGCTTCAGCACTTCTCCAATGAGCAACGTTGTCTTGCGCTTCAACACGGGGTCCTCTTCAGACTGCGCGATTTGCAAAAGACTTTGTAAAAGCCCGGCCTTGATGACCACAGCCAGCAGCAGAGCCGTGTAGTGGTCGATAAAGTTCTGCTCTCCCGTGTCCTCCTCGACGTAAAGCGTGGCGCTCCTTTCCCGGCTGTTACCCGACTTGAGGTTGGCGACCCTCCCGTATGTTGTGAGCCGCCGGCCGGCCAGAAAGGACGTTGCCCATGCTGGCGGCTTGATTCGCAATAAAGAGAAGAACAAGTCTAGCACCGTGTCCCTAATGGCCGGGCTGGGAAACAAGATGCTCGCGATGAGCGAACGGATGGGGCGAGAGTCGTACATGCAGAGGGTCATGAGGCCGGACCACGACCTCATGGCAACGGATATGGCCCTGGAATTCTGCTTGAGGATTTCTTCAGCCCCGGAAAGCTGGTCCGTGAAAGCGGTAAAGACCACGTCCAAGCCGTTGCCAGGCTGCAGGTACTTGCGTCTTTCGGGCGTGTCGAGAAGGTAGAGAAAGGCGGACATCAGGCTCTCCGGGGCCCTGTATGTCCCCTCTGCCAAGGCGTCGGAGAGGGGCCCGAGACCGCCCGAGGCCACGAGCAGCCGCGGGTCGGCGACGAGAATCTCCGCGAGCGTCTCGATGCATATGGGCCGCAGCCGGTCGACGTTGTGGTCGGCGATCTGCACTCCGGGGCGACGGTCCTCGCTTTGCTCGGCGACGGCGACAATGGTGCGCACAACGGCCCGAGAGACCTCCCTGACGCCATTCTTGACGTCGAGGAAAGCCCGGACAAACTTGAGGGCCTGCTCACGTTCCACATCGGCTTTGCGGTAGTTGTTGAGCGACCTAAACGTATTAAACAAGGACCTCGGCTTCGAGGGACGAGTTAGAGTCGGGCTCACCTGGTGACCAAGAAGTCGGTGTTGAGGCTGCGAATCTTCTTGAGAGAGGCGACATCCGTCATTGCGTATCTGGTGGCTCGGTAACCGGCGGCGACGACCTCGCGGCTGTCACTTAGGAGCATCATCTGCATGCGCAGCCCGAAGATGGACCAGACAAGATCATACTTGATGGTCGGGTGTCGCTTGAAGAGCTCGACTAGCTGGTTGGCCCGGCTCACGTAGTACTCGGGGGCCATGCCCTCCACCTCAAGGGCCTGGAGGAGCTCAGCCAGCAGAAAGGTCGGGCTCTCTAGCATCTCGTCAATGTCTGAGCCAATGGCCGACCGGGCAATACTTGGGGGCGAGCGCAGATGTCCACTGGACTGGAACAAACCCTCTTGAGCGCGATTCCTAGTCGGCGTGGTCGGAGCGGCCACCTTTGAGCGCTGGGCATCGGATATCTTTTGGCGTAGTTCCTTGATCCGGCCATTGCTGGCACTGAGCTCGGCTTCGACCCTTTGCCGCTGCTCCTTGGTTTGCTTTGCCTTTTTCGTGTTGAGGGCTTCGAGCATGTTTTCGCTGCCCTCCTTGATCTTCATCTCCCGGTTGAGCCGGTCCTTGAGGGTCGACAAAGCCTGTTCCATGGCGGCGGCGGCAGATTCGTCCTCTTCCAACTTGTCCGTGGCAACGCCGGAGTAGGCGGCTCCGATGTCAGCGCGGCTGCCGCTCCGGTGGGAAAGCATCTGGCTTCGCAACTCGGAGCTGAAGCTGCCGGGGCCTGTATTGGGGTTGAGGCTGCTGCTGCGGGGCGCGAAGGAGACGGTCGAGGTGGATAGTTTGCGAGGGAGCCCGCCATTGGGTGGCTGCAAGACGCTGCCATCGCGATCGAGGCTGGTACGGCCGGGTTGCTGTGGAGGATGGGGGCCGTTCTGCTGGGAGGATGGGGCGGGCATGGTCATGCGCTTGCTTCTAGGTCGACGTCGAAGGAGCAAGCGACAAGCGATGGGGTTGTGACGTGCCCAGCGGACGGGACTGCGCCCTCGGCCGGAAGAGGTGCATCCGTTGCGAGCTCGTCGGTCGGCCGTCTGAAGCAAAGGCTATCGAGTCACCGGAGCCCATTCGACGAGAGGGAGCGAGGCCGGTGCCCGGAGGGGGGGGAAGGGGGGGTGTGGCGGAGAGACAATGCCTAAAGCCCCACGACGACGAGATTCCCAGGGCGCAAGAGCAGCGAATGATGAGAGAGTCGAGGCGCTGGCGTGAGCAGGACGATGCGATGCTTTCCTAGGACAAGGGGATGGGATCGCGCCGGCGGGGAGGGCGTGGACGGGCGAGGGCGAGGTATGCGACGAGACGGATGGTAGCGACGGGGCGGCGCGGGAGTCAACGGGCGCGTGAACAGCGAGCAATGCGCAGTGCGCGGGTCGACGGTCGCCGTCGACGGTAAGCACTCGGAAGTTTGAGAATGTAAGGCCAAGTGTTGCGGTAGTTGGTGGCACCTAGAATGCGACGTTGATCTTTGGGCTGGCAGGATCCATGGATGGATAGTTGAACGGAAACGGTATAT
>JAPEBW010002277.1:0-13422 GCA_027405785.1 Ophiocordyceps robertsii
TCCGTATAGTACACACATTGTCTGCGAACCGGGTAGGTACCTACCTATGCATCTAGGCAGACAGCCCAGGAGCAGCCGCGGCGTCTCTCGACTTCAGTCTCACTACCACTCCTCGTCGTCCTCGTCATCTGCCCAAGAGTGGATAACGTGCCGGTTCGTCGACAAACCCCGAGAGCTAGAACCACGGCCCTGCCGCACCAAGGAACACAAGCCCCACCCCGATCCAAGTGGGCGCGCCGGAGAGAGGAAAGGCCTCCGCGCAATTCTTGTCGTCCTGTCTGGGCTGCAGATGGAGCCTCGGCTAATGGCAAGGGCCGGGTTTCTTCGACCATCGATCCAATGGCGGCCGCCGCTCCATCGAGGCTAGCGCTCCTCAACCTCCTCGTTTCACACCCGCCTCCAGAATGAGGCGATCCGTGCTTCATGTTGTCGAGGCCCGCCTCCGCAGTCACAATTCTCCAGAGGCCCAACATCGCCAGGGGAAACTTTGTCGGCTGCCGGCCTCAGACCTTCAGAGACGACCTGCCGCCCGCCCATCTGACCTCTTCCGTAACGCGCATGTCTCCCTCCCTCCCCACCATCACCACCACCATGCAGCCGGTGGAATGGCGTCTCCTCATCTCGTGGATCCCCGGGCCAGACGAGGCCACTTTTTCTTCCCTACCCTTGTCTCCACCGCCGTCCCCTGTCGAATCTGATGCCCCCTAGCCCTACACACTTGGCCGTCGATGGTGTGCATTCCAGTCCCTGCAATAAACGACGACGACGAGGCGGAGGAGAAGCGGCAGCAACGACAATCGGCTAGGGCTAGGCGCTCCATCGTTTGTCTCGTCTCTCTCCACCGATCTCCCTGGTCCCTGAGCTGTCCGGCACCGGGGGTGGGGGGGGGGAGGCGAATCTGTCTTCCGCCTCCCCCCCCCCAACCTCTATCCATGCTGGCCCGTCATTTGCGACTGCCGCTGCCGGCTGCATCATCCCAGACCCATGCCATTCTTCCGCATCCATGTTCCTCTGTACGTCGTACATACGTACAGTAGTTTGGCTGTAATACCGCGTGTATGCACACACAACACCTGCCTACATGCTGCCGATGCACCGCAACTCTCCTCAGAAAGCCACGACACTTTTCTCGCCCGCCACGGTTAATCGCCATCTTGCATCCCCCCCCCCCCCCCCTCTCCCAGCCCTCTTCTCTCAATACTCTCTAATCTGTTCTCGACACCACCCTCTTGTCTGCTTCGAGCCAGCCGCCTCCTCATGTAGTCAAGAGTCCAATAATATCGACTAGTCTCGGTCCGCTGGCCAGACGGACGCTCGAGGCCTTGGCCGTAATCAACAACCCCTTTCTCCCCGCGGATACATCACCCCTCCTCCTCGAACATACACCCCAATTACTGTCAATCGTTTGCTACAGTTTGGCGTCTGCTAGGTATCATAGACGACACCCCCCTCGTGATCCTCATCCGCTCGGGCCTCTCCTCTTGGACGACGGGAATACAAGACGCTCTGCACCGCCAGGACCCTCGTCCTCCCGCTCGCCCGTCATGCGTGAGTTAACCATGGACCAGCGCAACTCCATCAGCGTCATCGAGAGGGCGTGCTCGGTCCTCTCTCTGCTGGGATGCATCTTCATCATTGTCACGTTTTGCTCCTCGAGGGTCTTCCACAAGCCCATCAACCGCCTCGTCTTCTATGCTTCCTTTGGCAACATGATGACAAACGTCGGCACCCTCATGTCACATGCCTACTTAACTGACCTCGACTCCTTTGGCTGCCAGTTCCAGTCGTTCTTGATCCAAATGTGCGTCCTCACACCGACCTAGACGAATCAAGGGGGGGCTTCCGGATGCTAACACAACGTGATGCAGGTTCATGCCCGCCGATGCCTTTTGGACGCTCGCCATGGCAATTAATGTCTATCTCACCTTTTACCGCAAGTTTGACGCCGAGCGGCTGCGCAGAATGGAGCTGGCCTATCTGATCGGCTGCTACGGCATACCCTTCATTCCAGCCTTTGCCTATATCTTTATCAGGAACAGCCAGGGGCAGCGGGTCTACGGCAACGCCAACCTGTGGTGCTGGATATCTCCGCAGTTCGACATCTTGCGCATCGCCACCTTTTACGGTCCGGTGTGGTATGTTCCTTTCCCCCTTGCCCTTTTTGCCATTGGCCATGACGTCTAACGAGGTGAAACAGGGTTACGATCCTCATCACCTTCTTCATCTACATTCGCGCGGGACGGACCATCTACGAGAAGCGCAAGCAGTTGCACGACTTCAAGTCGTCGGAACCGGATCCCCTGTCGGCCAACGGCGAGGCCGTCACGACCATTAAGCGAACCGAGGTGACGGTGACGACGGAGGCGGCGGTTGACCCGGGTGATATTCACCTGGGCCCCATGGGCCCGGGGAAGAACTCACCGTCGGAGCATAGCTCGCCGGGAGCCACTGGCGCTTACTCGGTGCATATCTCAGCCGAGAACTACGCCGAGGATGTGGAACTGCCCATTCAGGGCCGGACGATTCAGCAGACGAGCACGGTCCAGGTGGCGCCGCACAAGCCGCCTAACCCGGCGCGGCGGCGCAACGACGAGCTCAACAACGCGGCCTGGTCCTACACAAAGTGCGCCATCCTCTTCTTCACCGCCATCCTCATCACCTGGATCCCGTCGAGCGCCAACCGCGTATACTCGGTCGTCCACCAGAACGAGTCGTTTGCCCCGCTCGAATTTATGAGTGCCTTTGTCCTGCCGCTCCAGGGTTTCTGGAATGCTGTCATTTACGCCGTCACCTCGTGGGGCGCCTGCAAGAACCTGCTTCACGACATGCGCATCGGCCGCCCGTCGCCCGTCACCGAAATCACCGCTGGCGGCTCCTCCCTCAGGGGCGCCGAACAGAGCCTCGGCGGCCGCCGCGGCGGGCTCTTCCGTCACCCGCCACAAAGCACCCGGACCTTTGACTCGGAGAGCACGACGGAGCTAGCCAAGTCTCGTACGGGCTCTGCAGACGGTGGGCGAATTTGCTGATGACACAGCGACGACGCAACAAAAAGGGGGGAAGAGAAGCGAAAGGAAGAATCAAGCAGGCCCTTTGAGTCGATATGATACCATTTGCTGCATTGTTTTGCTCGCACGCGAGATTGTCTTTTTTTCCCTCCCCGTTTCTTTCCTGCCTCTTATTCGCCTTTCAATTTCCTCGGGGCCCCCTTTTTATACCAAGAAGGAATCCGCAGAGCGTCATGACTCTTTGCTTTCTTGTTCCCAATCCTATTCGCGGAGCTACTCTTTGCACATGCACGAGTAATTGGGCTGGCTACGAAGGCCGGTCTGTGTTGATTTGGCGACGTGTAGGGCGGACGTTGTCGTTGGGGGACGGTCTGAAGGAGCGATATTGGCGGAGTTTATGTGCCCGTCGTTCCTGGCCCGACATGTGTGTGAACAGGTCTATGTCATGCTGCTACGAGGCCTTGTGGGATCTTGTCGATGTGTTGTATTGAGGGCGGGCTTGCTGGACTGAGAGAGTCGGGGGACGACGGACCTGGGCGTGGCATGATTCGGCTTATCCCGTACACAAAAGAAGTATATAGTGACAACACTTTGCCCGGCACCCAATTTCTGACGGCTTTTGGAGCACCTTGCTCGCCCTTATTTTGGATATTCGTTGAGATGGCTAACGGCGTTGGCGTCGCTTAGACAATGCGGATAGGATACACGGGGGTGGGGACGCGGGGAATCGTACCTAGGTTATATTCTGGTTGGTTTGGCTTGACTGCGGAAATGCATCCGAGCTGCTGTGGGTAAGGCAAGGATTAGGCAAGAGAGGGGATTAGGGGGTTGACGTCGGTCAACAGGGGAGCTAACGAAGGGGGCAGACGGGTCTTCGTATTTTGTTACGGAGTGCTTTGCTTATAGCACGAATTAGTAGCTATATACAGAGGCATCCCTATAAGATTATGTTAGTTTTTATCTTATCTACTTAAAGGTAAGTATATACCTACTAATATAAGAAGTAGATAGTTACTTAATAAATATTATAAAAACGCTTTATAGTTATATAAAAATCTATAAATAGCTTTATTTAAATGCTTTTAATATATTAAAAGCTTAATAAAAGTAAAAATAACTTAAAATTTTTAATAAGTATTTTTTTTTCTTTATAAACTCCTTTAACTAGTAAATATTAAAAGTTTATTTAAGTTAATTTTTATTATTATTTTATATACTATTTACTTATTAATATTATACTTAGTTTTTATAATACTATAATATTATATTATACGCTTAAATATTAGCTATAAAAGTAAAAAAAGTCTTTTATTAAACTTTTTCTTTTAATTATAAGCTATACTAAACTATAGAAAAAGTTATTTTTTATAAAGCTTACTTATTAAGTATTACTATTTAAATAAATATATGTATATCTCTTAATTTATATATACGCCTTATTTAAAAAAATACTAATATTATCTCTTTTTATTTATTTATACAGCGCCTGCTTAATAAGTACTTATATCTTTTAAATACTTATACTTACCTATACTTATATACGCAGCTTATATACGTAGCTTATACTTAGAACTTTTAGCTATAAGTTAATTTACTTAAAAAACGTATTTTTAAAGCTTTTATAAGATATGTATATAATACAGCCTGTTAATTAATCTAGGCCTTTTATTAGTGCTGCTACTATAAGCGAAGATATAAGCGCGCCTTAAATACTTTTAACATAGTGCTAAAAGGCTTTAAAAGCAGTATATATATATAAGTAAGGGTTTTATATATAAATATAAACGAGGGTCTTTAGTAAGAAGTTTAAATATATAATATATATATATAAGCGGGCGAGGGCAAGCATATATATAGGCTACGTATATTTAAAAAGTTTAAGCACTTAGTATATATAAGCAGTATATATAAGCAGGGCGGGCTAATAGTAGTATATATCTTTAAAATAAAACGTAGATATAAAATAATATATATATATATTACGGGTCGGCCTTAACGGGGCTAAAGCAGTAGTTATGCTACTGTTTATTGCTGCGGGACAGCTATTAAATTAAACCACTGCGTTAGATAGCGGCAGAGCAAAAAAAGACGAATTAACTAAGCTGCTAGCTAGTTAATTAACCACGCCTATTAAAGGTCGGTCGGTTATACGAGCGTAGCCCGGGCTTAATCTAAGGCCCAGCCCGTAATAATATATAAATAATAATACTTTACTTTTTTTATTATTTCTTAACATAATATATTACTTACTTCTTAGCTTAAATATTAATTAAAGTTAATTAATATTATTACTATAAATATAAATCATTAATACTTTAAAGCTTAAACTTTAAAATATACTTTAAAAAGCTTATATTAAGCTTAAATTAGCTTAATTATATTTTAACTTACTTAATAGCTTTTTACTTTTTTTAATATTTAAAGCGTTAATTTAACTTAAAATAGCATTTTTTACTTATAATACTTATGATATATATAGACTAAATATTATAACTGCTAATTATATACTGCTTATAAAAGCGTGTTTTATTTTTATAAGCTAGTAACTTAGTTTAATAGTTATAAGCTTAAAAGAGATAGCTTTAAGCTGCTTAACTTAAAAACTTTTACTTAAACTACTACTTAATATTTATATATAGTCTTAAAGTTTAATCCCTTATAATATATATATATATTATAATTATTCTATGTTTAGTACTATAAATAATAGTTAAGTTAGTAGTTTTACTAGTATAGGAATTAAGAAACTTTAGCTTTTATAGCCTCGTTTAAAGCTAATATTTATACAACTTAAAAAGTATATTATATATATAAACTATTATAAAGGAGTTAAGAATACTCTTTTATTGTTTATAAGCTTAGCATAGTATAAATAGTATTTAATTATTTAAAGCTAGAGTATACTTAGTTTAATAGTATCTAGCTAAATAATTATTTATTTAAAGCTAAAAAAAACTTTATTTAAGCTACGTAGCTCCTTATTTATAAGTATTGCTTAAACGGCTTATACTTAGGTTAAGTTTAAGCTAAGTTTAAGTAAAGTCTTCTTTAACTTTAGCTATATATTAGCTTAACCTTAAAGTATTTACTATAATATAACTATAGCTCTTTTTATAGTATACCTTATAATGTTATCTCCTTCTTAAGGTATTATATAAAGGTATATATAATATTAGTGCCTTGCTTTTTACTTTATACTTATGATTAATTAGTTTAATTGTTTTTTTTATACTTATACTATACTTATTATTATACGTCGATATATCTTATTAAATAACGTTATATTATAGTATTAAAAGCGCTATATACTTACTTTTTTATATTATTATATTGCTCTTAATAACGCTAGGGCGGTATAATATACCCCTTTTACTTACCGCTTTAGTTAGTACTTAAAACACGTTTTATCTCCTTACTGCCTTTACTTTTAAAGGATAAATACCTTTTTTTTTCTTTTTTTTTAATTATTAATTTTCATACGCGCCTACTTACTCTTATAATAGTTTCGCCGCGCTATACTTTAATATATTTATTTAAGCCTTTTATACTTCGTCTCCCGCTTACTTATAAGCGTCTTTTTATACTATATCTTTTAGTATATTTAGCGACTATATACTACTATCCTTATATTAGTCTTTATGCTTACTATTATTACTTTGTAAGCAGAGTATTATATATAGTATTACTAAATATCGCCTTTTTTACTTTATATATATTAAACGTATACTAATTTTGAATATAAATACTTAGTATAAAGTATATTAAAATTAAGCTTCGCTTTAAGCATATACCTATTTTACTTACGCCCGCGCTAAATTATATTATTTACTTATATATCTTTCTTTTTAAACTTAATATAATATAATACTAACGCGATATTAATATACTAATAATATAGTTGCCTTTATAAACGTGCTTTAAAACTATATATTATAAAAAACGTTTCAAGATTATTATATTAACCTATATATATATTCTTTAATCCTTTATAAATACTAACTAGTAAAATAATACTAATAATTACTAAAATATATAAAGTTAGTATATACTATTCTTATAGCGTGCTAAGCTTAAATATACCTTAATATTTAAAGTAAATTTATTAATATTAGCTAACGGTAAGTAATTTACTTAAATTAAATTATAGTTTTTTATACGTTTTACTTCTATTTACCTAATACTTTATTATACTTTATAATTTTTTAAACTTAGTATATGTTTATATTATATCTTCTTTAAACTTACTATTTAAAATCGTTTTAATATTTACTAAATATAGCTTAAAACTCCTTTTTATTTTTCTTAATTGTTTTTCCCGCTATCTCTTTTATTTTTTCTTTTACTTTTTAGCTTTAGTTATTATTATCCCTTTACTTTATTTTTATTATTCTTTATTATATTATTATACTTTTGTTTATACTTTTTAAAAGTAATTATATCTTAAAAGTTAGTAATTAGCTACTAAGTTAAGTTAATATACTTATACTATTTTATAAAGACTTTATATTACCTCCCCTTTTTAATTAATTTTTATAAAGCTTTTAAAATCTTTTTTATAATATACTGTAGCTTAATATTCTCTTTAATTATTAATAATAACAAATAGTTAGTAAATACTTAGCTAAGTAAAAAGTTCTTTACTATTATAAAACATAAAATATAAGCGTTCTAACTACTTATATATCGATATATAAGACATAAGCATATAGACGATAATTAATATCTTAACCTTTAGCTAAGGCCGGGGCAAGACCTTTTAGTAGTATGGTATTATTATACTATTTCTTTATAGTAAATAATAGCAATCCCTTTAGCGTAAGTTTAATTCCCGCGTAAGAAAGTAGACTTATAAGTCCGTATAGAAATAGGCTCTCCTTAAGCGCGCGTAATAATATAAGCGTATATAGCTTTTAGCTACCGGCTTAATAAACCGAGGAGGTCTTATTTTATAGATAACGAGGATATTATCGTCTTTCTTTTTAAGGCGGTAATTATTACGGAATATAAGATATAAGCGTTCCGGCTACTTATATATTAATATATAGGATATAAGTATATAAATAATAATTAATATCTTAACCTTTAATTAAAGCTAAGGCGAGACTTTTTAGTAATATAGTATTATCGTACTATTTTTTATACCTTTTACTATATAAAGGAGGAACTTTATATATCTTACTTATAATATAGTAATAGCTATTTAAAAAAAGTAAGGAACTTTTTTTATTTTTATATAAAGTCTTATATACTTTTTATATTAAGCGTAAATAGCCCCTTTTTATACAATTTTATTAAGCTTAATATTATAAGTATATATTATAAAAAAGGCTTATACTTATTATTAATACTACTTAGTTAATTAATACTACTTAAGTATAAAGTAGCTATATCTTTTAGTCGTCCTATTTATAATAAATAGATATATAGAGATAAGCTTATACCTTTTAGTTTATATACTTTATTACTTTATCGGTTTATAAGTAATAAGCTAACCTTAGTTTCTTTTAAACCTTAGTTTATTTAAAAAATTCTTATGAAAGTTACCTTATTTAATTTATCTTTAAGTTGAAAATAATTAACTTTAATATCTTATTAAAGCGGAAATAAGATTATAAGAACTTTATAATATATACTATTACTTTTATTATTAGTAATACTTTTAGTATTATTGCTTTTATTAGCTTATTTATTATTACTTAAAGGTTTTTTAAGCTTTTAGTTTTAATTAAAAGTAGCTTAATTATAAAGTTAATTAATAAGTATATAAAGATTAATATAAAAACTAGTAATAGCTAAAAAAGCCTTTTTTAAAGTTATCTTAAGATATAGCTTTTACTATATAGTTTATAGTTTATAATAAGTTAGTATTTTACTATAAAGAAATAGTAAAATAATACCGCACTACTAAAAGGTCTTGCCTTAGCTTTAATTAAAAGTTAAGATAGTAATTATCGTCTGTATACTTATATCTTATATACTAATATATAAGTAGCTAGGACGCTTATATCTTACGTTCTATAATAATTACCGCCTTAAAAAGAAAGATAATAACGTTCTTATTATCTATAAGACAGGACCTCCTTAGTTTATTAAGCTAGTAGCTAAAAGCTACGCACGCTTATATTATAACGCGCGCTTAAGGGGAGCCTATTTCTATACGGACTTATAAGTCTACTTTTTTATGCGGGAATTAAACTTATGCTAAAGGAATTGCTACTATTTATTATAGAGAAATAGTATAATAATACTATACTGCTAAAAGATCTCGCCCCGGCCTTAGTTAAAGGTCGGGATAGTAATTATCGTCTATATACTTATATCTTATATACTAATATATAAGTAGCTAAAACGTTTATATTTTACGTTCTATAATATATATTATAAGTAATTAGCGTAGCTAAAAGAACCTTTAAGTTAAAATTAAAAGTATCTTTTTATATCTTAAATTTCTTATTATTATTAAGTTTTATATTTATTAAGCAATTAATACTTAAAGCTTATTAAGCTTTTTATCCTCTTTTTCTATAAGATATTAAGCTTTACTTAATACTTAAAAGCGGTTTTAAAAGTAAATACGCCTTTTTATATTAATTATATATTTACTTACTTAAACGTTTTATAACTATTTTAATATAAGTAATTAATTGCTATTTTATATTACTTAAAATACCGCTTAATCCTCTTTATCTTTTTATAATATTACTATTTACTGCTTTTATATTTTTTACTTATTTAGTATATAAGCTAGCTATACTTATTTCTTATATATATCTTAGTTTAAGTTTAAGTTAAGTTTTAGCTAAACTCCGCTTTTATTTACTTTATTTTTAAGTCGATATATAAAGTTATTTACTTTACTTTTATAAGCAATTAACTTTTTCTTTTTCTTTTTTACTTATATTATTATAACTATATACACCTTTTATATTAATTATTATAAAAGGTTTTTATATTTACCGCTTTAAAAAACTTTATATCTTGTTAATCCCGCGTTATTAAGGATTAATTAAACTACGCGTCCTATTTCCCTTTTATTTATTATACTTACTAGCTTATTTTAATTCTAGCGTAGTAATATACTAAGTATTCTTATTAACCCCTTAAACTAGTACTTTAATATAAAGTTATATAAAGCGAGTTTTATTACTTCTTTACTTTAATTTTCATTTTTCTTCTTTTTATTATAAAGTACTTTAAGTTCTTATAGTCTATTAGTACTATAAACGCCGGTATATTAAATAATCTAACTGTTTAAAAGTCTAGATATCGTATTATTTTAAGTAGTCTTATATTATAAATCGGGTAAATATACTTTACCGCGTTTAGCTATTTTAAAAAAAAGCTTACTAAGTAATACATTCTTTTTAGCTTTGTTTATATTAATATACCGCTTATTATATACTTTTAGTAATTTACCTTTAAGTATTTTTTCCTTGTAAGTAATATAATTTTAATACTAATATACTATAAAGCGCTTCTTAAATAAATTTAAATATAGCTTAGTACTTACTAACTTATAAGAAAGTTATATTTCTTTTATAAAAACTATTTAAATTGTAAAGGTTTAGCATAAAGCAGGATAAAAGTATAATAATATTTTATAAACTTAAAGAAAGTTTAAATACTTTTTTATATTTTTTAGTGCTTACTATATTTTAATAGCTTAAATCTTTTTTAAGTTATATTAAACTTTGCTTTTAGCTTATAGAATAAAACCTGAGTATTTTACTTTTTATATTATAAAAGTATATTTATATAAGTTTAACGTAAAGCTTACTTTTTTAGCTTTTTAAGCACTTTTACTTATTTTTTTAAGTTTTAAAGCTACTTTTATATTATTATTATTATTAAGTTTACGCTAAGGACTTAATCTAGGTTTTTAGAAATTCGATATTTATAAATAAGAGGGAAAAACTAAAGTGCCTAGGGTAAAACCTTCTCTTATTCGCGCTTAGTCCGCCTCGCACGAGGTCTTATAACTTTATATAAGGAAAAAGGGAGTGCGCCTTCCGCCGCGAGTATATCCCGCTTACTAAGCAGTTTAACGCGGCTTAGTAAGGCCGGGGCCGCTTTTAACCTAAGCGGCTTATAGTCCGGAGCACTACGCTTTAAGCCTAAGGTATAGGCAGTAGACCTTCTCTTAGTCCCCTTATCCGCCCTCTTAATATAAAGCGGAAAGGGTATATAGGATTTCGACCTGCGCCCCTCTTATAAGTAACGCGACCTTTAAAAGTAGGCCTATAGTAGTTTATATTAATAGGAATTCGGCGCCCCGCTATATACGTATATTCTTAATCGGGACCGTTATTTATTTACGCCGCCTAGTTATTAATCCCGCGCTTAGCTCTAAAGATAAAGCCTCTTATATACTACGCGCGTACGCTCGCGTTTCTCCTTTTTTTACCGGAGACGCGCTTATCTTTCTTATAAGCCTATTATATACTTACCGCCCCGCCCCCTTTATATACTTATCGTTTTACTATCGTCGCGTTTATCGTCTTTATTACTACTATACTAAAGAAAAAGGTTACTTTTTTTAACTTTAATATAAGTCTACTCCTTAAGCAATTAAGTAAGGATACTAAGGATTAAGAGGCCTAGGCTTATTATAGCACTAAACGTAAAATTCCTTATTATATATATATAGGCCGCCTATTAAGCGATAATATGCTTATAGTTTTCCGGGGCTATTAAAACTAAGCTTATATATATCTAAGTTATATCCACTATATAAGCGTGCGTAGTTTATATAGCTAATCTTCTCTTAGCTATCTTTATAAAAGCGTATATTGCTTACTCCTTAAGTAACCGTTCTTATTTTTAAGTAAGTAGTCTTGCGTTAAACCCGCTTATATACCTTAGCTAATCCTTTATATAGCTTACTGCTATAAGTAAGGACGCGGCTTATAAGCTTTACGCCGCTTAAAAAGAGTTATATAAATCTAGCTAGCTTATTAAGCGCTTTATATATATAAAGCTTACCTTTATAGCAATAGAGCTTTAATAGCGCGCCGGCGCTATTATAGTATAGGCTCTCGCGTTTAGTGCTCCCCCCGGCCTAGCCTCCTTTAACGAAAACGTTAAGCTACTCGCCTTTACCTTTAGCCGCTTTATTAACGACGCGCGCGCGGCTTATAAGGCTAATACTAAGCTCGCTAATAAGGTTAATAGCACTATTACGGTTATTTACTAAACTGTTTACGCTATAGCTTAAAACCTAAAAAATATAAAGAATATACTATTTATAGTAGCCGACCGCCTTAGCTTTAGCGGCTATAAGGGCCGGGATATTGCCCTTAAAGGTCGTTTACTTAACTTAAACCTTATACGTGCTCGTGCCGCTCTCGCTCCGCTTAAGCCTCCGCTACTTAAGGTCCTTATCGTTTTAAAGGACTTTAAAGCTAAGGCTAAGGCTAAGAAGAAGGCCTAGGCTTAGGTTCTCGCTAAAGCCTATACTTAAGAGCGCGCCGCCCTCGCCTATAAGCTTAAGTATAAGGGGGTGCTTAAAGGTAAGGGTAAGGGAAAGGCTATTAAGGCTAACGTTATATCCGACTTAAAGGAGCCCGAGCTTAATATTAATAATAATAAGCTAAAGGAAAAAGAGGATAAAGGCGATAATAACGATAATAAGGCTAAGACTAAAGTCCTTAAGGATAAGGGCAGCCCCTTACTTAGTTCCGATACTACTTTTATTATTTCTAATTATAAGAGCGTTAGCGATAGCGATAATAATAATAACGACCTTACGCCGCCTCTCGCTTTACTTACCCTTAGCCTATCTATAGCCCGCGGCGTCCCCTTAGCTACGCTAAAGCGGGTTCGTAGCCTTTTTAAGAGCAGTGCTTTTAAGGCTAATAGCCTTATAGTTAGCGCCTTAAAGCGTATTCGCGCCGCCCTTACTCTTAACCTAGCTAGTAAAGAAGGGGATACTAAAGACCTTAGCTTAAACCTTAAGTACTTTTAGTTTTTCGCTTATAGTAAGGCCGGGTCTCTCCCTCTTAGTTTTCTTATAACGCTTAACCCCGCTTAATTAACTAAGTATTATCTAAGCCGCCTTACCCGGCTTAACTTTATGCCTCCTTCGACGCTTATAGCGAGAACCCCGTAGGCCCCGAAGCAAACGCCTTAGCGGGCTGCTAATAAGGCGATATCTTCTATATCTACTCCCGCCGCGACCTTAAGTCGCTATAGCCGCGGGAGGGAGAGGGCGCTAGTTACTTTAACTCGTAGTCGTAGCGAAGCGGGGCGTTCTTATAGCACTCCCTAGGCGGGGAAGTCCGTAGTTACTCTTAGTCGCACCTAACGCGGCGCCGGGGGCGACAATAATAAGCTTAGATATTAGCTAAAGTAAAGAGGTTATATTAAGGAGGGGAAAGTAAAAAGAAAAGCTAGCTAAAGTACTAGCCCGGTATAAGTC
>JAPEBW010002278.1:0-13399 GCA_027405785.1 Ophiocordyceps robertsii
TATTTATTATAATTAAATAGACGTAATTATAATAAATACCTTTCTCTTACTTAATAGCTTAAAGAACTTACTAAGTATATAAATACTAAGTATTCTTTATCGGAGCTATAAAGTTCGTAAAGATTCTTATAAGCTAGTTTTATATTACGGAACCCTTAGTATTTCTTATATATTAAGTAGTTAGGTGTAATTTATCTACTTTAAATTTACTAGCCGGAAAGAGAAAAGAAGACTTAGTGCTAACTATTAAACTAAATAAAGTAAGAGTATCTTCTTATATAGGTTTCTTATATTAAAACTAGCTAAAGAAGAAAAAAAAAGAAAAGGAAAAAAGTTAAGGGAAGGAGGAGGAAGGACCTTCTTTTATAACTTTTTAAGGCTACGAAAAGGCTTTCCTTTTATATGCTTTTATATGCTTTTATATGCTTTTATATGCTAATCTATAACTTATACCTTATATAACTTTTAAGGTTACTAAACTACTTTTTAAGCTTATAAAAATAGCTTACGCTATCTTTATTACTAGTTATAAGTAATTTACGCTTTATTACTTATAACTAGCGTATAAGACTAAATATCCTTATCTTAAAACCTTTTATAAAATTCTATCCTCTTTTAAAGGGAGGCCTTTTACCTTAGCTTTATATAAGGTATCGGTCGATTATATAAAGCATCGGTCGATTTCTTTAATACTAATTATATTATTAGCTAAAGCTAACTTAAGCTAAATATAAGCGTATTTAACCTATACCGCTTATATCTAATATTAGCCGTCTTTAACCGTTAAGCTATATCGTCTCTCCTTATAACTACTAGTATCTACTTTAATAGTTATAACTTAAAACTAGCGGTATTTACTTTATTTATTACTCTTTTATATCTAGCGGTATCTACTTTATTTATTACTCCTTTATATCTAGCGGTATTTACTTTACTAAATATTAATACCTCTTAGTACTTAGGATTACTAATAAAATAAGGTTTTTATTATATTAAGCCTACTCTTATTTTTTTAGCTAACCCCCTTATAGCTTACCGCTATTAGCGAAGACGCGGCCCGTAAGCTTTATACCGCTTAAAAGGAGTTATATAAGTCTAGCTAGCTTATTAAGCGTTTTTTATATATAAAGCTTGCCTTTATAGTAATAAAGCTTTAATAGCGCGCTAGTACTACTATAGTATAGGCTTTTGCGTTTAATACCGCCCCCGGCCTAGCCTCTTTTAACGAAAACGTTAAGCTACTCGCCTTTACCTTTAGCCGCTTTGTTAATAATACGCGCGCGGCTTATAAGGCTAACGCTAAGCTCGCTAATAAGCTTAACAGTACTATTATAGTTATATATTAAACCGTTTACGCTATAGCTTAAAACCTAAAGAGTATAAATAATACGTTAGTTATAATAGCTAACTACCTTAGCTTTAGCGGCTATAAGGGCCGGGATATCGCCTTTAAGGGTCGTTTGCTTAACTTAGACTTCGCGCGGGCTCGTGCCGCCTTTACCTTACTTAAGCCTCCGCTTTTTAAGATCCTTATTATTTTAAAAGATTTTAAAGCTAAGGCTAAAGCTAAGAAGAAGGCTTAAGCTAAGGCTCTTACTAAGGCCTATGCTTAAGAGCGCGCCGCCTTTACCTATAAACTTAAGTATAAGAGGGCGCTTAAAAGTAAGTATAAAAAAAAGGCTATTAAAGCTAACGACGTATTTAACTTAAAGGAGCTTAAGTCCGATATTAGCGATAAAGAACTAGTAAAAAAGGAAGCGAAAAAAGACAAAGGCGATAATAAAGCTAAGACTAAGGCCTTTATAAGTAAAAGTAGCCCTTAGCTTAGCCTTAACTCTACCCTTATTATTTTAAATATTAAAAGCGGCGATAGTAGTAATAGCGATAACTACCTTACTTTATTTTTTATCTCGCTTGCCCCCGGCCTACTTATAAGCCGCGTTATCCCCTTAGATATACCGAAGCGCGCTTATATCCTTTTTAAAAGCGGTGCTTTTAAGGTTAACGACCTTATAGCTACCGCCTTAAAGCATATTAGCGCTATCCTTACTTTTAACCCGTTTAATAAACAAGGGGAGTTTAAAGACCTTAGCTTAAACCTTAAATACTACTAGTTTTTCGCTTATAGTAAGGCTAAGTTACTTCTCCTTAACTTTCTTATAATACTTAACTCCGCTTAATTAACTAAGTATTACTTAAGTCGCCTTATATAGCTTAGCTTTATACTACCTTTAACTTTTACTTACGCTATAGCTAGTAGTTTCTTAGTATTAAGCACCCTTTAAGCTTTAAAGTAAATACCTTAGCTAGCTACTAGCAAGGTAACGTCTTCTTTATTTACTCTTACCGCGACCTTAAGCTATTATAGGCGCGGAAAGGGGAAGGCGCTAATTACCTTAACTTATAGCTATAGCTAAGCGGGGCGCACTTATAGCACCCCTTAAACTAGCAGGCCTGCGGCTACTCTTAATCGCGCTAAACGTAATATAAAGGATAATAACAAGCTTAAATATTAAGTAAGGTAAAGGGGCGGTATTAAAAGGGGGGAAGCATAAAGAGGGCTAGCTAAAACGTTAGCTTAAGGCGGGCTTAATAAGGGCCTTATAAGCTAAATAAGATAGGATAAAATAGGGGGGAGGGGGAAGGGTTTTTAGCGTTTTAGTGCTTTATAGTATTTATTATAGTAGTAGGTTTTCCTTTAAAGCTAAGCTAAGGGGTCGGTTTAATTAAAGTACTCTCCCCCTTAACTAAGATATAGCCGGGGTCCTTATATATACTCTCTTCTCTCTTTAATATAGCTATATTATAAAGTTAAATTATTATAAGCGTCTTAAGCTTAAGAACTATTTTATTAAAATAGCCGCTGTCTTTTACTTTTTAAGCTTCGCCCTTACTTTACTTATATTATAAAGTCGCTATAATAACGTCCCTCTTACTTTATTAGTAAGCTTATAGCTTATTATCGTATAGTAAATAGTATTTTATTACTACTTATAAGTATAAAGGGGCGATACTACTTTAAGTACGTTATAGCAAAATAAAAAGTCTTTAAAGCCTATTACTTTAATATATATTAAAGTAATCGTAAAGCTTAAGTACTTAAAAAGCGCTTTATGCCGGTTAAGCGCTATAGCTTTATCGAACTAAGGCAGGAGGTTAGCGGGGTAAAGCGTAGTTTAGTATTACTTAATAAGCTCCTCTTTAAAGCTTTACTATTTAGCCAACTCCTTAAAGAGGATCTTCTTTATTCCTTTCTTTTTTTTAAGCTCGCCGGACCTAACTTAAGACTATACCCCTCTTAGTGCCTTTATTAGTAGCGGTCTTAAGGGCATAAGTCGCCTTAGCCGCCGTTTACGTTACTAAAGTAGCCTTATTACTAATACGGACGCGCGCCGGATTTAGCTTAAGATTCCGGAATCTTTTAGTCTTTTAAGGGTATCGGCTATTTTTTAGTTAAGGTAAAGGTTAATTAACGGGACTTAGGTTTCGGCCTTAAGCTAGTAAATTAAAGTAGCTTAATAAGCCCTTATAACTATTTAGAGGTAGGCGGTTTAATCCCGCGCTAGTTTTATAGCTATCCTATAAAGCTTTCCGCTAGCTAAGGTTATCTTATAAAACGTAACTATAGCGTATAATATAAAGGACTAAACGACTTTACTATAAACTTTTTAGGCCTTAAGTAAGGTATATCCTTATATAAACGCCGCGAGCCTTATAAAGGCTAAGCTTTACCTTTTTAGCTTAGTATATAGCTTATTAAGGTATGCTTTTTACTAAAGCTTATAGTCTACCTATACCCTTAAGAGCCTAGCGTTTTAAACTAGTATAACCGTCGTGGTTTTAAGGCGGATAAAGGTCGTAATCGCCTTATATTTTCTTATAAAGTATATAAGCTCGCTCTTTAAAGGTTTAAAGTTTACCGCGAATTCCTTTACCTATATAGTATATACCTTTTAAGCCGCTTTAAGCCGCGCTACTATTAACCTCCTTTTAAAGCTAATGCTAAGAATATTTATATTATTAGCTTTGCTAATAATATAAACCTTTTTTAGCTTTTTTAATTTTTTATAAAAGGGCGTTATATAGTAAAAGAATAAGATTAAAGATAGCAGTAAGCCTTAAAGGACTTTAATAGCAATCTTTGCTAGTATAGCCTTTTTTTTTATTAAAATAAAGGGTTAAGTAACGCTTATTTATAAAGCTATAAGCTAGCTTTATAAACTACTTAAGGTAGCCTTTAAGGGTAAGCTTCTTTAAGAGTTTTTTATAGTTAACTATATTAAAAGCCTTCTTAATATTAAGTTAAAGGAACAATGCGATCCTTTTTCTAGCTTATATTATGCTTACTAGTTCTGTTACTTATAGTATCGCCGCCTTTATAGACCTCTTCTTCTTATTTTTAAACTATTTTTTAAGTAAGACTTTATTCGCTTCCGCCGCGATTATAAGCCTTTAAGCTAAGATCTACTTTAAGATATTACTTATTATCTATAAAAGGGAAATAGGCCTTTACCTTTTAGTAGTACGGTATACCCCGGGCTTTTTCCTTAGCTTTCTTAGCACTACTATATTTACGGAATAAAACTAATTTAAAAAGTGCGACGTCTTTATATAAGCCGTGGAAATTATTACTAGCCGGGCTAAGAGCGCTAAGCTATAAAGCTTAAGGAAACTAAGGGGGATCCTATTTAAGCCCGCTGCCTTTTAACTCGCTATCTTACTTATTGCTTAAGATATATTTTTAAGATTAATACGCCGCTTAATAATAAGCTCCTTTTTAGCCGCTAGCCGGGGAGGCCTTAAAAGCATTACGGCTTTAGCTAAGAAGAAACGTTTTACTAAAAGTTAAGCCTTCTCTTTAAAGTTAGAAGTTAGTTAGTATTTATAGCTTTTACTAGTTAATAGTAATAAGTATACTAAGTTTAAAAGCAGTTTATTATATAGCCGCGCTTACCGCTTAACGTTTTATAGCTTAGCGTTATTCGCGCTAATCTTCTTAAAGAAGTCTTTTTAATGCTTCTATCTTATATTGCGGATAGCCTGCTTTTAGGCCGCGGCCGCCTTTTATAGCGCTTCTTAATTTACTTTAGTCCGGTGCTTTTTATAGTATCTTCGGGCCTTCTTCGCGGCCTAAGTAGCCTAGGCTGCCTTAAGGGTAAACTATATATTACCCCTTAAGATCGCTTGCTTTTAGTGCGGGATTATCGCGCGGGCGATCCTATTAAGGTCGTTATATAAGCTATCTACTTCTATATCGATCTCTTATAAGCTACGGAGCGTAGGCTATTATATTTTAAGCCGGGATAAGGTTTCTGCTTTAACCCTTTTCCTTTCCGCCTCCTTTTACCTTAGCATAGTAAATATCTCCTTTAACCTTACCCCTATCTTAAGTAAGACTACTTATAGGATATAATTAAACCCTATAAAGTCTAAGTCTAAGCTAATAAACTATACGGCCGTCTTTACTATAGCCTATATAAGGTCGATCGTACTATCTTTATACTTATAAAAAAGTAAGCTTTAAAAGATAATAATAGTATTTAGCTAGCTAAGAAGAAATATATATACGAAGGGGTGCCTTTATATATATATAGCTAACCCTTATAAATAAGGGCTAGGGCTATACTAAAGGCTCTTATAGTAAGTTAAGTATAAGGCCGTAGCGTTTATACTCCTTACGTTTATAATACCTCCCCTTAGCTATATATAAGGCGTATAGATATATAAAGCCTTATAATATAGCCTCTCTTTTATATATTACACCGGCCTTAGTGTTTTTTAATCTTAACTAATTATAACTAGCTATTCTACTTATATAATGCCTTGTCCGTATACTTATCTATATATAAAGCCCTTTAAATCTTTATTTAGCCACCTTTTTTATTCCTAGCTACTAAACAAATTAGTTATATTTCTTTTTTAAAAGGCCCTTTATAAGTCTATCCGCGATTATCTTATAAGTCCGTACCTATACTAGCTAAAAAAAGCCTTTATTAGTGCGGTAAATAATCTATTTATAGCGGATATCGATATACTTAGTCCTAGCTAGGTTATTTTAATTTAGTACTAGAAGCCTCGCGTTTTAGCTATCCGTAAAGATTATAAATAAACTTAGCTATAGCTAGCCTAGCTTTATTAATAGCTAATATAGCTATATCGCCGCTATACTTATAGGCGTAAGGTTTATAAACTCCGCTTTTATTAACAAAGTCGCTATAATTATTTACCTCTTGCTCTTTAAAAAGATAGGCCTGTCGCTAAGGAATATAACATAGCCCGCTATAAAATAACAAGTGCTTTAGTTTATAGTAAAGGAGGTATCTATATATACGCGGAGCTTTAAGTCCTAAATTAAGTATTTCCCCCTTATTATAACCTTATAGTTTAAGGTGCCCTTAATATAATATTATAGCGTCTTTATAATCGGTATATAATTATACGTCGGATTATTACTAGCTTTAAAAAGCTTATTCGCTATATATATAATATCTAGCTAAGTGCTTATTAATAAGTAATTAAGGCTACTAGTTTAGTAAAGCTATTTTATAGTGTTTATTATAAGTTTTTAACTGTTTTAGTTATAAAGAACTTTAAGTCTTGCTAGCTATAGCGCCTTTATAGCTCCGGTAACCTCTTAACCGAATTTCTTAAGGATCTTCTTAGCGAACCTTATTTTGTATATAAGAATCGTTCTTCCCGCCTTATCCCGTTTAAATTAAATGCTAAAGAATTCTAAAGGCTTGCTAAGCTGCTTAGTCTTATATAGCCTAGTTAAGATATTAGCCGCGGCCTTAATAGCTTCCTTAGTAAGTGCTGCTACGATAAAATTATTTATATAAACGATCGCTAATATATCGCCTGCCTTATAGCGGAGGATATACTTATTTATCTTAAGGCGCTTAAAGCTATATTCTTTTAAGTCTACGCTTACTTAGTTATACTACTACTTAAGCGAACTTTTATAACTATATAAGGCCTTATTAAGCTTATAAACCTATCCTAAACTATTATTAAGTTTATAAGGCTATATAATAAAAGCCTCCTCTTATACTTCTATATATATATAAGTATAAATAACGTTTAATTATTCTTATTTTAAGTCCTTAACCGCAACGATTATTATAAATAGCTTTAATAAGGCTTAGTATGCTACCGCTATATAAAGCTCCTCCGTAGGTCTATTCTTTAAGTCTTAGTCTCTTTAAATAACTTAACGGGCCTTTATAAGGGGTTCTTTACTTTAAACTAGCTTCTTAAGATATACCTATTTCCTATTAAAGACCTAAGCCTTTAATAGTTTATAGATAAGGCTTTAAGTATTCTTTTACTTTAATTTATTAATTTCCCGCCTTATTATAAGCAACTAGCAAGTCTTATAATTATTCCTCTTAAGGGCCTATTTTTAAGTTATTAGTAATCCCTTTATAGCGGCGATTATAATACTAAATATAAAGAGGACTAGCTAGTTACTAAAGTTATTAAATTAGTCCCTTTCTTAGTAAATTACTTTAAGGCTATTAATACGCTTAGTCCGAATAAGTCTTAGTATTAGTCCGTTATAGTAACCTCCTTCGTTAAAGCCCTTAATATAGTCTTTTAGTGCCCTCTTTTAACCGCTACTACTTAACTAGTCTATTAGTAAGTTAGCCGGTTATTAAGTTAGTATATCCTATTAGCTTATAATGCCTTAAGCGGGGAATCCGTAGGTCTCTTACTACTAGGGTTTAGCGTATAGGGAATTAAGCGTATCTTAAGCTTTAAGGTCTCCGGGAAAGTCTTTAAGCAACCCGCACTTATAAAGGCCGTTCTTAAACTACTTTAAACCTTTATAGTCTCTCTTAAGTATACCTCTAGCCCTTAAACTAAGGTATTTAGCATTAAGATATTTATATTATTATTACTTAGCTTTATTATTATTGCCGGCGGGGAAAGGGTTTAATAAGGAGTTCGTAGTAATAGCTATAAAGTCTATTACTACTTAAAGGGTAGTAGCAGCTTCGGAGCCTGCTACTACCTTAGCTTATTACCCTTAACTTAAGTGCTACCCGGCCTACCCCCTTTAAACTTATTATTCTTATTACGGTTAAGATTATCTTAACGGTTAAGAGTCTCGTAATAGTTTAAGCGATATAGTATTATATCCTTTATAAGGTTAGCGTTATCCTTATCTTTATTAAAGACCGCAATATCGTAGTCTTTTTCCTTAAGGGGTAAGGTCTTCTTAATAGCCTTATAAAAACGCACGTCTTTAGCAATTATAATTCTTTTTTAGTTAAGGAGCTATACCTTATAAATATAACTATAAAGCCCTTTAAGACTTATAAGTCTGCCTTTCTATGCCGTAAGGTCTATTTTAGCCGTCTTAGCTAATTTCTTTTACGGTTTAGTTATATATACGATAAAACCTTAAGTCTAGATATATTTAATAAAGTATATATAAGGGACCTTAATCTCTTTAAGTAAGGCTTTTAGCGGCGCCTCCCTTAAAGCCGTGCCGCGTATAGGTAAGAGGTTCGCTATATATTTAGCTATCTTTATATACTAAGGCTAAAGGAATTCCGGTAGCCTTATTTTAATATATATTACCCTTATAGACTTTATTAGCATGCGGCCGGCTTTCCTTACTTTACCGTTTTCCTAAGATACGTAAGGTATATTATAGCGCAGTATGAAGTAGTCCTCCCTTAACTAGGCCTTTATCTTCTTAACGTAGAATTTTATTGCGTTATTAAAGGCTAGCACCTAAATAAAGGCGCCGGTAGCGCTATTCTTAACCTATATCTTTTAAGCCTTAATTATATTAAAGGCCCGATCTTATATAAGTAAAAATAGTGCTTAGTAAAATCCGGTAAAGATATTAATAGCATAAAGGTAATAGTTAATGCCCTTATAGCTTATAGGCTTATATTAAAGGAAGTCTTAATATATATCCGTAAGAAACGCCTAAGCTATTACGTTTAAGCGGCGACTAATTATTACGTCCGCTTTCTTTAAGTAGCACGCCTTATAATAAAATCTCTTAGCCTCTTTCTTATTAATCTTAAGGCTAGCCTTATTATATACTTTAAGGACCCTTTTTAAGCTAGCGTAGCTAAGGCGCTAGTATATCGTCTTATAATTTATATATCGCTAAGTATATAGTAAGGCTATAAGGCTAAAGGTTATATATATGCCCCTTAGTCTTATATCCGGGATCGTTATAATACGTATCTTCTATTTAATATTATAGACCTTAGTCTTAAAAGGTATATAAAATAAGCGTTCTTTAATTTCGTTTAGCTTAATGCCCTTCTCTTTAAGGCACTAGTTATTAATAAGGTAAGCTAGCAATACTAGTACGTAATTAATATCTAATAACTTTAGCATAACGTTGTTAATAATAACCTTAACGGTGCCTATAGCTTCTACCTATAGCGGGCTGCTATTTAATAATATTATTAAAAAGGGGTTAATAGCCTTAACGTTAGTAAACTATTTTAGGTTATTAAAGTAGTAAGTCGCGTATCTAAAGTTTATAACAGCTTTATCTTAAACGAGCTTATATTTATCTATAACCGCACTACTTAAGAGGTAGCCGTTAAATTTGCTGCTAGCTATTATAATAGCCGTATTGCCCGCCTTATTCTCTTTATAACTAGTTACGGCCTAAGTAGCTTAGAATACCTTTTAAAATTAAAGGGCCCGGTTAAGGTACTTAATTTAGTAGTCCGGCTCTTTATATATAACTTTCCCTAGCTTAATACAGCAGCCGCATTTTAAAACGACGGTCTTCTTAAAGATATTATATTTTTTACTTAGTCTGCCGAAGCTAGTAGTGTTTTTATTAAAGTCCTCCTTAAAGCCTTTAGTGCCGCTTCCGCTATTATTACTAAGGCCCTTGTTTTTACTAAAAGCGGCGTTAGCTAAAACCTCTATCTTTTTAGCTCTCGCTACTCCTATAAGCTATTTATATATCTTATCCTTTAAGACGTAATTCCCGCGTTATTAATTATATACTTAATTACTAAACTAGTTAAGACGATGCTTTTAAATGCTCTTAAGGACTATAATTACGAAAGGTCGTTCCGGAAGACTTTTCTTTACCGCGATAAGTTAATCCTAGCACTAATAAAGCTTCTTTACGAACTCCTTTATGCTAGTTAATTTTTTTTTATCCGTAGTAATAAATTCTATAAAGGTAGCGTAGAATATAACCTTAAGGACCTTTATAGAGGACTCCTTAATTAAGTCTATAGTCTCTTTAGCGGTTATCTAGGCCTTTTACCCGTTTTTTATAAAGAGATCCCTTATCTTAAGCTTAATGCTTATAATAATACTATACTTCGCCGCTTTATTCTTCTTCTTTTATATTATAAACTTAAGTATACCCGCTAAAGGCATTACCTTAATACTATTAAGGAAGCCTTTAAGGTCTTTTATACTAAGGGCAACTATAAGCTTTATTATTTATAAAGTATAATTTGCTTAGCCTTAAAGCTTATTTATACTAGCCTTACGCCCCCGTCTTAAAGCTATTAATACTATTATATATTCGAGGTTAAAAGAGGTTATAAATTTATAAGCGGCGACTATCTTACTATATTAAGCCGTTAATGCGGCAGATCTTTTACCGCTTAAAATATAGATATAGATATAAAGTTCGCTAAATATAGCTATAAAGTCGTATCCTTCTTAAGCGTGTGCGTTTTATATAACATACTTAGTTAAGGCTATTAATTTGTTATTATAGTATAGGTGGCGATAGCCTTAGTATCTCGGGCTGCCGCGCCTTTACCTTAGTCTTTTAAGGCCTATAGGGTAAAAGGAAGGTTTAAATATAATTAAGATTATTAAGATAATTAAGGTAAAGAGGTTAAAGGTATTCGCAATGCGTAAGGACTATAACTTATAGAAAAGAGAGCTTTAAAAGATAATAATAGTGTCTAGCTAGCTAAGAAGGAATGTATATACGAAGGGGTGCTCTTATATATATATAGCTAACCCTTATAAATAAGGGCTAAGGCTACGCTTAAGGCTCTTATAGTAAATTAAGTATAAGGCCCTAGCGTTTATACTCCTTATATTTATAACAATACCTATAAAAAAAACGTATATATTTAACCTTTAGTATTGTTAGCTTAAGCCGGAGCTGCGCGGCCTTCTTAATAAATTATTCTGCCCCGTTAAAGGTTTAGTTATAGGCGTCTTAAAGCGGGTAGTGGATATTAAAGTCTTTAACTAAGACTAGCAGGCTTTAGCTATTGATTTCTCTTAAGGCCTTAGCTAAGCCTATCTATATTTCTTTTAGTAGTAAATATAAGGACCTTAACCTTATACTATCGTTAAGGGTTATTTCCTTTTAGTTATATCCGGTTTATAGTATTTACGTCCCCGTATTATGCTTCTTATAAACGTATATCGCGTTATAGCCCTTTTTATAAACTAGCTAGTATAGTACGCTTTTTAAGGCCGGGGCCTTTAAGCTTTATATTTTCCTTACCTCTTAAAGCGCTATTATATTATACCTAGCGCGGTAGCTAAAAGCTAGTTATGCTAGCTTATATCCTTTTTATATATTTTAATAAAGGACCTTTAATTTTATATATAAAGAGTTAAGGTAAAGTTTATTATTTAAGATAAGGTAATAGCCCGGGTTAAGAGCAACGCGCTTTATTGCTTTATATCCTATTTAATATTACTTAAGCTAGCGCTTACTACTTAAGCTATAGCCGATAAGGCTAACGGCGTTTACCTATCTTTTTTAAATCGCTTAAGGCGTATCCGCGCTTATAATAAAGCGGGTCTATAGTTCTTTTTAAAGAGGAGGGGGATTTAAAGGTCTAGCTAGCTATAAAAGCTAGTAAAGCATTATAAGCGGTTTAAGTAGTAGTTTCTTACCTTATCTTAAGCTTTTACTATTATAAGATAAGTATAAGACTACGCTAAGTGCTACTTACTATAAAATACGTAGTTATAAGAGATTTCGCCTTTCTTTACGCAGTAATTATCTTCGCCGCTTATATATAAAGTCCCCTTATAGTAAGTATAAAGCTATATTAAAGTATAATGTTTAGCGATATACTTATATTTATAATAATTATAATACTAAGTAAGCTAAACTAACTTATTATATAGCTTATATCGGAATATCTAAGCTTTAAGAAATAAGCTTATATTATATAGCTTATTAGCCTTTTATAAGCTATTTATATTAATAATAAAGGTTATAGCTATAAAAGTCTTAGTTTAAGTATTACGGAATCTAAACGGCCACGCCTAGACTCTTTACTTTACTTTTAAGGAAGCCCTACGGAACCCCGCGACGGGAACGCCCGGAGTACGTACTATAAAAGCTCGCTTAAGGAGATATAACGAATATTACCGGTCGGACCCCGCTAAGGTTTCTAAGATATAACTACGGATAGTTAGGAGCCTACTTAACTATAGTTTACGACGTATCTAACTATAAAAAACACCGTAGAAACTATTAAGCGGATTCCGCCGGTATCTTTAGGGGATTTTTAAGGATTTCCGCGGGATATCTTAATTATAGTTTAACTTATTTCTAATTATAAAAGCACCTTAGAAGATATAGGATAAACCTTACCGCGATTTTTAAGGGATATTTAAGGATATTTAAGGGATTTCCCCGATTATAGCTTATAGTATTTCTAACTAAGCTTATACTTAGTTTATTAAGCGATTTTATAAGGATATCTACGGTTTACTTTATATACTATAGATAATATAGTTAAAGATCTTTAAAATTAGGTTAAAGAACTAAGTATAAAGTAGCTAGCTATGCCTTTAAGAAATAGATAAGCTTTTTACTATTTCTAAACCCCTATATACGTTTACGTGCGGTAATTAGTCCGTTATACCGGCTTAACTAGCGGTAATTAGTCCGTAGTACTAGCTTTAACTAGCGGTAATTAGTTCGTAGTACCGGCCTTAACCGGCGGTAATTAGTTTATAGTACCGGCCTTAACTAGCAGTAATTAGTCCGCGCCTTATCCCCTTATCTTTATGCTATAAGGCGTAGTAAATAGTAGCAATTCTTACTTATCTAAACGGAAATCCCTTAAATATCCGCTAGGCTAAAAGCAACTATATTATACGATTAAGTACTTATTTTATAAGAAGTTAGATACTAAACGATATTTTCTTTAATAAGAAGCTCCTATTAGTCTTTAAGTTTAACCTTAATAATAAATACCTTTTCCTTAATACGCTTATAATAAAACTTTAAAATAAGTAGGCCGTAAAAGCGGAAAAGGCCGCGGCTTATTAAGCATACCGGTTTAATAATCTCCTTTACCCCTTTTTAAGGTACTATACCGCGATAGCCTATAAAGCTAAACGGGACGTAAAATAAGTCCCGCTTAGCTAAGCTAAGACTACTACCCTTTAAGAGGCAATC